>PVIC010049242.1:0-13237 GCA_004025085.1 Thryonomys swinderianus
CCATTCTTTACTTACACCTTTTCCCTTTCTTTTTAGTTACAGCAAACAAAGTAAGGAGATTGAATAAATTTGGATAAACATACACTAAAGCTGAACTTTGA
This sequence comes from Thryonomys swinderianus, assembly GCA_004025085.1. NCBI lineage: Eukaryota > Metazoa > Chordata > Mammalia > Rodentia > Thryonomyidae > Thryonomys > Thryonomys swinderianus. The sequence continues at coordinate 102 of PVIC010049242.1, forward strand.
TTTTTCTGCAGGCTAATTGTATTCTAGTTAAGATTACTTATTTTACTTTTCTATAGCCATAGGAAATGGCTTTTACACAAATTTTGTTTCTGTGAATTATTTCTTAGAAACTTGAGTACTATGGATAGCCATTTCAGGTTATTCTGATGCTCTGATTATTTAAACTCTTACAGAAGGTTTGTCATTGAGGTCACCATGATTTTCTGATCAGGAACTGTGTCCCAATTAATCACAAGGGCTGAGGTCAGTTCTTTGGCTCCTTCCATCAGCCCCAACAATATGGCCAGGTTGGATCTCTGGACAGCTTATATTTAAATACAGGAGTTTCTCTACCAGTAGACAGGGAGAAAGGGAAAGATTCCTGCCCATGGACCAGTCACATCCTTAGTTTCACCTCCCTAACACTGACAATGGAATCACATGGACCACATTGTTTTCACCAATACTGTATTTTCATGCCGTGTAACATAAATGTGTATATACTCAGACATTTTGTGTGTGTTTTTTTCTTTTCATTTTAAGAACATTACTCCTTTAGCTTAGCTGCTCCTTTTCCTCCTGGCTCCAGCTAGCATGAATTAATGGACAGTCATTCCCACAAGGTCAAGTGCATTATAATACCCTCCACCTCTGCCTCCAGGTTGGTTTTCCAGGAATCCAGGCCAGTGACTAAAACACACCCCCAATATCCTGAGGCCCCAAGCCTCGGTTCTATTAGTCCCTTCAAACTTTCTTACTCTCCAAATCCACACTTCCTTGTCTCTTTCCTGGTCATCATATGACTCAAGGGAAATAAAAAGTTAATCTTCTTGCAAAAAATTTGGCACTCTTCAGTCAATGAATAACTGCCATCACTTAAAGTTGTTTGGAAATGTTAAGCAGAAAATAACCACAGAAAACTTATAGCAATTGGCTAATAAGTTGGAGATTAAAAAGTAAAGTGTATTAATTTATAATCTTTAATAATTAATTTCAGGGGTTTTAAAAGGAAAGAGATATTTAAAAGTTTATTAGTGTTTCATCTTAATTCCTATACCCAGATTTTCCCCAGCACACAGACAGACACAGACACAGACACACACAGACACACACACACACACACACACACACACACACGCACACACCCTTCAGAATGAAGAAACAGATTGACCAGAAAAAGAGACAGATATTTTAAGCTTTACATTACTTTTAAAAATTAACTCTTCTGATTCATTAATAACTACAACGCTTCCTATATGGTTTTATTTACAAGAAGAATTTTTTAAAGCCACTGTTTATAGTGTTTAATGCTCTAAATAATATTTTGTTTTAAAATTTAAAAAACCTATGAAGTGTTTCATTTCTTAAATTTGTCAGTTGACACTCAAACGTTGTTTAGGGACATATTGCCATTTTTTTTTTCTCAGAAAGCAAAATGAAAAGGTTTCACCTGCATCTCGAAAGACAAAGCTAATTAATATGCTAAGCTCTTTTCCTTCACCAAAAATAATGGAGCATTTGCATACAGCAGAACTAGGAAGCCAGTCTAGTTCATCAGCATATTATAATGCCTCCTGACAGCCTCACACACTGCCTCATCAACATCATACTGTTTCAATTACACTTTTTTTTTTACCCACTTCATGTGTTAAGCCATCTTCACTTCTATCTCACCTCAAACTGCAGTATTAAATTTAACTACATTTTACCAGGCATAGATGGATTCTCCGTGAATCACTAACATTGTATTGTTACAGACCTCAAAAAAAAAAAAAAAAGAGGAAAAGGTGGGAGGGAAACGAAGCATGGAGAATTTTAAAGAAATAAGTAATTCCTCCCCTCAAAAGTTTGCCCCTCAGAACCAATGGCAGAAAGAATTAAGAAATGCCCCTAGCACAGTATGGGGCATCCCTGCCAAGGAAATGGAAGTAGTCTTTTAAGAACCTCTGAAGCCTGCTCACTCCCTTGTGATCATCCTACCAGTCTTCTCCATAGTGCAAGAGTGAGGAAGCAAGATAAATTTGATTTTGCCAGCAAACTATTGAAAAGCGAAATAAAGGCTAGGCTTAAAGAGATGAGCTTTAATTTAGCAAACACCATAGAGACATATCCCCAGACAACTGCCATTTCATGTATAAGAAAAGAAAAATCTTCTATTTGGATCATTAAGAAACATGTTAGATAAAGCAAAATTATTCCAAAAGAGCGTGGTTCTTATTAAGTGGCTTTATTCCTTTGGAAAAACACTGCAGACTGCAGGAAACTCCTTCTTATCATTGCAAAATCCATGTTTAAGGAAGAATTGTAATTACCTGAATATGTAGTGCTTACAGATCTAAGTTATGAGAATGATTTTTCACGGCAATAGAGCAGGGTGGAAATGAGATGTAACAGACTTTTTTGGTGTTTGGATGATTTACGGAAGTTTTACTTTACTTTCCTCTCAAATTGACATTTCATCCTGATTGGTTAATTAGCATTTTTGTTTCAGAGGCAAAAGGTCCTGAATAATGCAGTGGTAGCTGGATTGTCTTTACAGGTCTCCCAAATTGTGTAATTTTCTTGTTTTCTCACCTTGTTGTGTGTTTAACTTAAAAAAGTACAATAAAAATAGTTCATTTTCCCATACAGATGTTGGGCCTCTCTTTAAAATCTGTCAAAACTAATAACCCTAGCCTGTTTTGCTTCCCCCATGGCTCAAAATCTTGACTATGTCTGAGGAGATGGGATGATTTGAATGAAAGCAGTTTGAATTTCCAGAAGTTCTCTACATTTCAGTTGCAGCTTTACATAGCCAGGAACTTTGCCTACATTTAGGTTAGAAGGACAGGGGGCAAGCTGAAGAATGCACTAGTGTGCCAAACCCCAAGGATTCTTCAGGCCTTGCACTAATACAATCAGTGTATGATTTAGAAATATAATCTTATCACTTGTTTTCTTAATAATCAGCACTAAATATATTTAAAAAAATAAGTATTATGTCTAATAACTGATTTTAAAACCAGAGAAATATTCACTTCCTCTCAGATTCAACCATAGATTGTTTTGTTCTCATTGAATATTTATTGAGAGCCTACTATAGGCTTGGCAAATGGTAAATTCTGCAAATAATTAAAGAGCAAAAATAGGGTGTGGTCACTGGAGAAAAAAATGACATTAACCAGTCAGTTGAACACATTAAACTCAATTTCAGTAAAAAATATAAAGGAAAGAAACCTACACGTTGCGATGCAGCCCTTATAAAAAAGACTCGGTCAAGTGAGGGACTTGAAATAAAGCTGGAGTGAATTGAAAAATAAATGAGTAGATGAGACAGAGAGGGGAAAGATCATTCTGGAAAGTGAACACACTATGTGCAAATTCTCTAGAGCAGGAGAGCTCATGGTGAGGAGATATAATGAGAAACCTGTGTGTATGAAGGTGTGTCTGTGTGCATGCATGTGCATACATGTGCGTGTGCATGTGTGTGTGTGTTTCTGGGGACAGAACCCAAGGTCATGGGAATACCAGACATGCTCTCTACTGAATTACACTCCTCAGCTATTTGGGACATGATTTTTAAAGAGCCAGATTCTTAGAGAACAAGAAACAGCAAAGAAAAGATGAGCCTGATGAGAAAATGGAGACCAGGGCTTGATGACCCTGTAGAAGGTAAAAATGGAGAACCTTTACTATCATACTGAGATCTTTTGGAGCAGACTTTATGCTTTTAACAGTCACTCAAGCTGCCCTGTGGAGAAGTGGGTAGAGGGAGGTCAAAGTGGATGTGGGTAGATGAATTTGGAGCCGTGGGACAATAATCTGAGCAGAAGTGGGTAGCAGCCAACATGCACACAGGCTCTTGTCAACCTCACTAAAGCACAGACACACAAGATACCTCACACGTCTCCCTGTCTTGCACTCTCCTGGTAATCTCTGTTTGCATCATCTTCCTGTTTATGTTCACTTGTCAGGATCCCACAGCAAAAGACACACTCTACCTGCCCTGATAATCCCTCATCAACCGACTTCTGCTCACTTCTCTGCTTCGAAATAGAGAAAGCCTCACTCTATCAAAGTAGTTTACTGACCTCCTCATTTTTGATAGTATTCTTTGAAAGACTTGGGATATCTTTTGCCTCTTCCATTCTGCATATCTATCTATTATCTATCTATCTATCTATCTATCTATCTATCTATCTATCTATCTATCTATCTATCTATCTATCTGTCTATATTTCTGTTGAGACCTGACTTAATCTCCTATCTCTGTCCTCATTTTCTAAGTCCTGCCTATCCCTCCCAATTAATTAGCATATATCTGTTCCTTGTTTTCTACTAACAACTGCCAAACCACTGAGGTCCAGTACAGATCTCTCAACTTCTGTAAGCATTTTGTGATACAGTGATCCCCCCTTATCCACAGCAGATACATTCCAAGATCCCTAGTTGATGCCTGAAATTATGGATACTAGTGAACTCTTTATTGAGTATGTTTTTCTTTATAAATATGTACTTATGATGAAGTTTAATTATGTCAGACACAGCAAGAGATTATAACTAAAATAAAACAATTAGAATAATATGCTGCAATGAAAGTTATTTAGTGTTTTTAAATATTTCTGGGTTTTTCTAATTAATGCTTTTATAGCAGTTGACAATGGATAAATGAAACAGCAAAAAGCAAAACCATAAATGTGAGACTCTACTGTGCTTAGCAATTAATTTTTTCCTTGCTTTGCTATATAATTAAGGAATAAGAGCGGTTTTCCTTTTAGCCTTTCACATGTATCCATTTTGTCTTTTTCTTCAGTTCACTCTGGCAGAGACCTTATCATATATTTATTGTTTTTCTCAGAATCAGCACAGTGCTTTGCACAGGACAGGAATTCAGTGAATAAGCACTGTTCACAGTTTCTCTGAGATGTACTGTATGTGAGTTTTAGAAAAGGGTTTTGGAAAACTCTACATAATCTATTTCATAAGCCTTGCAAAACGCACAGTCATACACATCCGGTAGTAAAATTCTTAGAGCAGTATTAAATCTGAATTTCCAGTAACTGATCTGGAATTGCCTGTAAGAGGGGAAAAAAAGGCTTGCAGTGACATAAAACAAATACACAAAACTATGCCAACCACAGACGTTCAGAGATTGTAGTTTACTTCTGTGTATCTCAGAAGTCTTGTCTTGTGTGAAGGATGAGAACAGACTATATGTAAAGATATGTCTACGCCCCTAGCAAACTACCTATCACTAGTAATCAAAGCAATGAATACTTTCTCCTCGATGCTTCTCCCCTCCACCCTACATGCACACATTTCCACGTGCATGCCATCCCCACACAAACATACACGCTTCTTTTAGTCCCTCCAAAGTCCAATTTTGTGACTGCACTGACATCTCATATCTATTATCATTTTTTGTCTTTTTTTCCTTCCTTTCTATTTTGATGAACAGGTAATAATATGAAGTTTAAATTGAAAAAAAAAAAAGCCAACCACTATCGACAGCTTTTAAAATATACTGGTTACATTACTGAATCAAAACACATAGGGTAAGAATTTCTTTCAAATTCTTTTCCTATTGTCCAATAAGTACACATTTCTCAACCGGACCATTAATCCCCTTTTTCCTTGCAGTGGTCTGAGAGAGATTAGAAGTCGAGACAAAAAAATAGTTGAGAGATTAGGATACATTGACAGTTCAAGCTCACAAAATGACTCTGACTGCCCAAGAAACAAGAAAGGTTGAACTTTCTCATTGAAATCTATTTGAATTGGAGCAAAATCATCACATCGTGTGAATGTGTAACTTCTGTGTATATGAGGTGTGCTAGAGTAGCCCAAACAAGATTGGCTTCAACTGACATTAGCTTCCCTCAGTGCCTATTGCCTTAAGATAAGTAGGAACACGGATCATTCACCATGTATCCAGGAACTATAAGAAAGAAGACTGCCAGCCAGTTCCAACTATTAACCACTTTTTGGATGTCTACTCTTGTATATCACATGAAAACAGGCAAATACTACTGAATGGCTCCTTACCAAGATCCTAGCACAGAGTTCACTTTGTCTGCTGTATTTAACATTTTTCATGCTGCATGCTAGCTTTTGTAACATTACAGTCAACCATAAATTTCTCTTATTAAAAATAATCCTCCACTTAGAATAATGGGAATGAAATAAACATGTATGTCCAATCGAAACAGATTTTTCATTAAGTTAAATGATTCTAAACAAAAGGAATACTTTTCAAAAATACAAAATTTTAGCAAAATTGACCCAAACTTGAAAATACATACATGAAGTTAGCCTGCATCCATTTGAATCTTTCATTACCATTGTTATTTTAGTTGTATTGTGTAGTTTCATTACATCTCTAATGTAAAAATGTAACTGTTTCATACAGATGGAAGAGGCCTTAACAGCACTTAGGTTTGCCGACCAATAGTGGCTCAGCTACTTCCAAAAGGTATACCAATTAGAAAAAAAATAGACAAAGAGCCAAATTCAGAAGTATTCTCTTACAGAGGTAAACTGCAAATGCTCTACAAGAAGTGAAAATTACTCTCTGAGGAATGCATGGATTCAGGCAAAAGAACAATACAACTGTTCTGCAAGTCAGTGGGAAATACTTCAGGAGACAGTGGGAAGAGATATGAGGAATAGGAAAGAGCTGCCAGAAATCGAAGGGTGAAGAAGTGTCCCATAGAAAGTTCATGGTCCTGGTAGACAAACATCAGGTCAATTCTGAAAAGGAAACAAACAAACAAGCAAACTCACAATGAATGTGGATCTCATTTATTAGACAGAGGTTAATATCTATCTATCAATCTATCTATCCATCTGTCTATCTGTCTGTCTGTCTATCTATCTATCTATCTATCTATCTATCTATCTATCTATCTATCTATCTATCTATCTATCTATCTATCTATCTATCTATTGAGGCAGGGTCTCACTTTGTAGTTCAGGCTGGCCCTGAGCTCACTATGTAGCCCAGGCAAACCTCGAACTTAGCAATCCTCCTGTCTCTGCCTCCCGAGTGCTGGAATTACAGGTGTAAGCCACCATGCCCAGCACTGTATGTGGTTACTGAGTTAAATCTCCAGCCTGATTAATTATATTTTTAAAGTCTTTGGAAATTTATAAGCTATCAGGACTGCTCATCTTTGGATTCATAATGTTTCCATGCTTTAAGAAAAATGAATTTCTTAAACATGACTAATTATTTATATGTTCTGCTTTTTCAAAACCTATAGGATATAATGATGAACGGGTATTTCTAGCTTCTTTAACAACACTGAAAATGGTTCCTAAAGAAGTTCAGAACAAAGATGAAGACATGATTTATTCCTCTTTCACTTCAATATAAAAAAAGCTGAAACTGACTTCAAAAGAATTCTCTGGGAGTTATAATTATGCTTCAGCAAGAGACTCCAATAAATCAAAGATGTTTATTCTGAACAAAAACAACAACAGAAAAACCTCATGACCAACTCTGGAGAAATTGAGCAACTTTCTCTGTCTTCAGAGTACGAACCAGTCACATCACATCTCAAATTTACAACCTTCTACTAAGCTTGCCTATAGCATAGAATTATATCAAATGATCTGTTTGTCTCTCTCACACGCGGGTGAGTGTATATGTGTTTTACCCCTAATATAGGTGGTAGAAAGTCTCCCCTTTTGGAAAGTATAGGTGTAGAACCCACTCTGAGGGGACAGCAAGAATGTGGATCTTCAGTGAGGTCCCTGGAGAGATTGCACCTTTCGAAGTGACTGTAACCCGTAGAGAAGGCAGAAAATGATTTCCAATTAGGAAATATGTTGCTCAAGTTATTTAAAAATATTGGCAGTAAGAATTAATGGGAGAGTAGGTAAAGCAAGTAAAATGGAAAGTAAATCACCTAAAGCTGTAAGACATTAAATCACGAGGGGAAAACAACATAACACAAAATGACCGTGAGGCAGGAATATACAAAACCCAGTATGCAGGGTAAACTGTACTGAGTCATGCTAAAGACAGTTTAACTTTTGAATTTTCTTCAAAGGGAAGCTCAATCAACAGCAAGTAAAAGGTCAAAACTTCAGCTACTCTTCTGTATTTTTGAAGTAAAAACTATTTTAGGAATTCTACATATGCAGTAATAAGCCCCACAATGCTTATCTTCTTCCTCATAGTACAAGATGAAAGTGCAAACCAAATACTTACTGCACCTTTCTTAATAGTTTTGTTTTTAAAAAATGGTACTTAAATCATTTAACTTCATTAAAAAAAAAACAGTCAAAGGATCTTACTGACCACACACTGCCTCTCAATGTCCCAAGAGTGAGCAGGTCAAGTGAGAGCACGTCTTCCAGCGGGGAGGGCTCCCCACCCCCCTCTTCAGGTGCTGTGCCTCGTGACCGACTGCGTTAGCCACAGTCAAGGAAACCCAGGAACAGTCAAGTAGCCCTGGGCCCTGTTTGGGCCACGCAAGGCTGACTTTTCCTATTTCTTCACTTTCAGAGGTAGTCCATGTAGTTTCTTTCATCAAGTTGCAAATTATCTTTTCACTGCTGCTGTCTCTAGGTTTGTCATGTAAGCTTCATATTAGATCTGATATCACTCAGCTGACCAAAGAACGACTTGTTTTGCTTAAAGACAGATGTAAATAAAAATAAATATAGCTGATGAGGAAATATGTTTACAACCATACAATTAATATTTGTATTTAAAGAATGAATCTTAGACTATAACATATTAATGAACATGTGGAAACTAACTCAGAAAAAGGAGTAATAGATTTGGGTGAATTTTCTAGAAAAAAATCAGTATTGCATATTAAGGTTCACAATTTCTCACTGATGGGGATAATTTAAAACAACATAATCCTAAAAGAGTTTACATTTATTTCTGTTTAAATAAGCAATGTTTAAGTGCACAAGTTAACCTTTTCTTTTTTTTTTTTTTTTGAGACAGGGTCTAGCTTTTATAGTTCAGGCTGGCTCTGAGCTCACTATGTAGCCCAGGCAAGCCTCGAACTCAGCAATCCTCCTGCCTCTGCCTCCCGAGTGCTGGGATTACAGGTATGAGCCACCACACCCGGCGAGTTAACCTTTTCTTAATAACTGATTTGGCATGAGGTAATTTTTCTGTTTTCCCAACTATTTTAGTATCTAAGGATCAACTGTTACCTCTTGCTTTAGCCATATACTTTACTAGCAAGAGCCCTCCCTCCATTTATTGCTGCTAATTTGGAATGAGACATTTGATGCCAACCCTATGAAATTTGAATCTAAATGTAATATGCTAGATCAGTTTAATGTTGGAGACAGAGGATGGGGCAACCTCTAAAGAGGAAAGTTTTAAAGTGTATGGAAGGTCATCTGCTTTTAGACACCTGAACACTTTTTTTTAACTTTGTGTAGGAGTGTGCACGTGTAACAGTGTTTATGTGTTCTAAATGCAGATGTAAGAGACTGTTCCTTCATAGCTTTCAGCTTCTCCCTAAAGACAGATGCATTTTACAACCAAAATTTCAAAGTTCTGATCCATGTTTTACAAATTAGTTTTCTCAAAGATTCAGAGCCCAGGAATACAGTTTTAAATACAGCTTTATGCGTTGCTAAATCTTTAAAGAGAAGCGTGAGGAAATGATTTGAGGTGTTACATTTCTAACTTTCAGTTAAGACTGAAATAGGCATATGCTTTTTCCCATTTCTTCTTGAAGTTAAAATGCATCCTGGCAAAAAGAACGTCTTTGTACATGAAGTCTGATGTTAAACCAAATAGAGGAGGGTTGTACACATGAGACCCACACTAAACAATTCTATAAACAAATTTATATAGCAGACATTGAAGATGACCACTAGATAAGAAATAGCACTCATAAATGGTTCTGCAGAAAATCCATGACTAAGATTAGAGAACAGTGGTTACTAGTTGACAGACATCACTGATTAGCAATGAGCTCAACAAGTCAATTTATAGCCAAGTCTGTTTCCATGTTTTTATTTTTTATAGCAAATAGAGAGGAGCCAGCACACAGACAATTAAAATCCCTAACCCAAATCCTATGAGTCATCTGTTTCTGTAAAGAGAGTTTTCTTGGAAGACAGACAGTGCCTGGTTGCTGTCACACTACAGTGGTAGAGCTGAGTAGCAGCCACAACCGTGGGACCACAGTTAAGTATATGTAATGTCTGTTCCTTTACAGAAAAGTTGTCTGCCTTAGTATAGATGGCAAAGAAAGATTACAGGAAGATCAAATGTCATAATGAAAGACATGGAAATGCTATCAGCAGTTAACATTGACAGTGTCAACCAAGTTTTAGGTATTGTTATAAGTGTTGCTATGTCATCTCATTTAATCCTCACAGCGGTTTTATGAGCCACTCACTATTATGGGACAATTTTACAGATGAGGAAGTAGGAACTCAGAGCTAATTTTCTATGCCTATATAGCCAGTTAGATGACGATGCTAGGTTTAAACTAAGGTTTCCAGATTAAAGGAGCCTTTAAGAATATGTTGCCTCTGTAAAACTGGAAAGCTCTGAATGTTAGAGATGAGAGGATTTTATTAATTCAGATATAATTAGCATTAGTTTATATATGTTACATAATATAACATTTGAACTTAATGTACAACACAACAGAGTATTTGCTCTCATTGTGAACCATTTAAATAAAATGATTGCAAGTTAATTTTTCCCTTCTCCTTTGGACCAGTGACTTATGAGAACAAGCAGCTGAGATGATCTTTCCTGCTGCATTTACATATTTGTGATTTGGTTGTAAGAACCCAGTCTAAAGTAAAAAAATAAAGTTGTTGAGTCTGTCTACAATACACCTGGACATAGTTGCCCAGGAAAAATCACACCTATCTTTGTGAATGTGGTGAGTGAACTCAACAGCAGTAGTCAACTATGGAACTGAGTGGGCCTAATACTTAGAATTATGCTCAAAACTGAAAATCAGGGCAATGATGTACTTTGTTTCCTACAGAGACAGGGAAGAGGATAAATTTTTCCCTACTTCACAGAGATATAGACCATGCCTTTATGCCATTAAACTCCCTGAAATAAAACAGATTATTACATGGAAATATAAAGATGTAACATCTAACCAAAAAAAGAGGCATTTTTTTAAAATCAATTCCTATTTTGAACTACCATGACAAAATTATTAGGGATTGCCACTGTACATCCCCTGCAAATAGCTGACTCCCTGTAATCTCATCCTCATATCTCATATCCATTTCTCTCTCTCTCCATCTCTATCATGTACATGCACACACACACACACCCACACACACACACACACACACACACACACACACACACACACCCTATACCTTCAGTGCTTTTTGATGTTGTCTTTCAGATATAGCAAAGGGTAGGAAGCTCTCCTATATAGCCATCACCTCAGGCTTTCTGAAGATGATTGGAATATGCTCAGTTCTGCAGTGCCACACATTTCACACAGAGACAATAAACATTTTGTAATATCTGAATCTTATTCTTTCACCCTTGCCAGCCCCATCACCTGATCCTTAGAGAAAAAGAGGAAATTAAAGGTGAAAGATGCAAAGGAAGAATAGTCTTAGTGCTTGCCATCTGTACGTTAGTTCATAGATTTTCACATGCAATTTTGTGAACTCCACATGTAGGATATTATTTATTTATTCACCATATTTCAGGCAAGCGGGTTTTGCACAGCAGATCCAAATAAGTTAAAATTAGAATAGGGCCTGAATAGAAGAGGACCTTTTAGCATTGTGCCCTGCAGTCGTGGGCTCTGCTTGCTATCTGCCAACAAGCAAGGATAATGTGTCATGAGCCCTGGAGACAACCGGGGAGTGTGCTGATGTCAGCTCAGGGAGAGCGGCACAGACAGGGGGTTTCATCTGCCCAGCCAGGCTGTGCAGTGTGAAAACGGCTGGGCCTGGAAAATGTGCTTGGTTTGGAAAATATTTTACAAGATCGGTGTTCACTAAACAGGAATAGGAGAATATTTCACTGTCTCAGAAGTGTTTGAAGCAAGAGGACTCGGGAGCTGATCCTTCTCTCACAAAAAGAACAGAGACTGTAGCCAAAGCTTTTTGAGGAAATGGTCATTCATTGGTCAGGCAAAACCATACAAGGTCATTTGCTCACACTTGAATTCTTGTATCAATATTTATTTTTTATTGATTGACTGATTGATTGAGACAGGGTCTCACTTTGTAGTTCAGGCTGGCCCTGAGCTCACTATGTAGCCTAGGCAAGCCTTGAACTCAGCAATCCTCCTGTCTCTCTGCCTCCCGAGTGCTGGGATTACAGGCGTGAGCCACCACGCCCGGCACTGTGGTATGTGGTATTGATGGCTGGTGGGCGTGAGTCGCCACACCAGCATTGTATGTGGTCACTGGGGATTGAACTCAGGACCTTGCGCTTGCGAAGCAAGCACCGGAACCACTGAGCTAACCCTCCGGCCCCTCATATCAATTCTTAATGATAGCAGATATTTAACCACAATAACAGAGAATTTTTAAATTTCTCACATTTTAAATTTTCTCACATTTTCTTTCATAAGACTGTTTCTAAGGAAGAAAGGGAGTTAAGAAGGAAGGAGTATGATTTTCATAGGTAGAGGAAGTGGTTAAAAGATTTGCTTAGTGAAACATTTAGAATTATTATTATTTGAGTTTGGTTTTAGTCCTCATAAAATCCTGACAATAACTGTAAGACAAAGTAATTAGTAAAATTGGAATTAAAGGCAATACATAAGAATGAAAAATTGTAATAGCTACTTTCCAGCACCTTTTGATTCCTGGTTATTTTTGCTTACTTGGCTGAAGTGCTCTGAAAGTTAGACCAGAAAGAGTATCTTCTTTGTAGGATCCCCATGATGAAATGGATGATCCAGGCTGTAACCTTCCAATTTTCAGGCTAACAGCAGGTCATCAAGAACAAAAAACTTAATGGAAAATAATTATTTTTATTTTTTTTTTATTTTTTTTTTGCTTTTTGGAGACAGGGTCTCGCTTTGTAGTTCAGGCTGGCCCTGAGCTCACTATGGTGCCCAGGCAAGCTGCCGCGAACTCAGCAATCCTCCTGTCTCTGCCTCCCAAGTGCTGGGATTACAGGCGTGAGCCACCACGCCCAGCATTATATGTGGTTACCGGGGATTGAACTCAGGTCTTTGCGCTTG
>PVIC010049243.1:0-13227 GCA_004025085.1 Thryonomys swinderianus
TTTTACCCATATCCCTACCCACCCCACCTCCCCACCCCCTATATACATGCTCGTTTATTCTCTTTCAGAATCATATTTATTCCTTCCCCTCATTACATTCCCACAATGGCCCTGAGCTCACTATGTAGCCCAGGCAAACCCCGAAATCAGCAATCCTCCTGCCTCTGCCTCCTGAGTGCTGGGATTACAGGCATGAGCCACATGCTCGGCACTGTGGTATGTGGTATTGATTGCTGGTGGGCGTGAGTCACCACGCCCAGCATTGTATGTGGTTACCGGGATAGAAGTCAGGATTTTGCGCTTGCGAGGCAGGCGTCCGAACCACTGAGTTAAATCTCCAGCCCAAAGTGACATTTATTACATTCCTTCATCATTAAGTACTTCAGTATCTGCTTTGTATGTTTGTAACTTCTTTAGGGAAGTTATCAAATTCCTATGTTTTCACTGATGTACTATCACTTTTATACAAGCTACCATCTATATATCTATGTCAGTTTCTTAGCCTAATCATGACCACTTCTAGCACAGAATTTAATCTAGAGTCAAGTATTGCTTTTTGTTATCATATTCCCTTAACCTTCTTTTTTTATTTTTTTGAGACAGGGTCTCGCTTTGTAGTTCAGGCTGGCCCTGAGCTCACTATGTAGCCCAGGCAAGCCGCCACGAACTTAGCAATCCTCCTGCCTCTGCCTCCCGAGTTCTGGGATTACAGGCGTGAGCCACCACGTCCGGCACTGTGGTATGTGGTATTGATGGCTGGTGGGCGTGAGTCACCACGCCCAGCATTGTATGTGATTACTGGGGATTGAACTCAGGACCTTGCGCTTGTGAGGCAGGTGCCGGAACCACTAAGCTAAATCTCCGGCCCTCCCTTAACCTTCTTTAATGTGGAATGCTCTATGAGCTTTCTTCCCGTTTTTACAATGTTGATGTTCCCAAACTTGCTCTTTAGGAGTTTGTAAAATGTTTCTTCATGAGTAGATCCAGGCTGTACTGTCCAGATGGAGGGGACAGTGTGTCCAGATATCACTGCTAGAGACACTGGGGGTTGTCTCTATTATGGATGGTAATTTCAATCACCCGGATAAATAGTTGTTGAAGTTCTCCACTTTGTAATTACTATTTCTCAATGGTGATGAATAAGCAGTCAGTCGTGGGGAGGTACTTGAATGATATGTAAATATCCTCCTCATCAGAATTTTCTCCTATATTTAACATCCAATGATTTTTCATTAGTGCAAATCTTTATTACAAGGGGGGCAAAGTACCGACTTTTTAGTCCCTTCGTTTCCTTTCTGAGCAGTCGGTGTCCAGCATCAGGCTGGACCTGCACTTTTCCTTCCTACTTGATTTTTGATATGGACTGAGGATTTTCCTCTTTTCCCGGTGTAAAATAATTATGACTTGATTGTTTCAGTGCTCAAATGTCCCAGATGCGGTGGATTCCCTAGTACTGTTCAAGCATTTCATTGCTTCCAGATATGACCAGCCATCCCAGATTTATCTGGTTCCTTCCTCCCGGGATTTGGAGTTAGCCAGTTAGTTCTCTGGGCTGGCCTCGGTCAGTACATGATGGTGTTAGACACCCAGGTGTAAGTTTAGTTTTGAAAACTCCTCCAGTATGTACTATTTTAAAAATCATTACTTTACCAGGGTATGGTGGTGCATGTTTGTAATTTAGCACACAGGAGGCTGAGGCAGGAGGACTGCCATGAGTTCTTGGCCAGCCTGGGCTGCATAGTGAGTTCAAGGCCAGGGTGAACTTCATAGTGAGACTCTGTCTCACAAAATTAAAAAAAAAATCATTACTTTATAGATTCTAATTCTAAAGTAGCTTTGTGGCAAGTTACTAGGCAAATATATTTGCACACATAAATTATGTTTTATATTGCTATTGTGTTTCTAAAATAATACTTTTATCCTCAGTTGGCCCAAGTGTGATATGGTGCAGATAATCTGACAAAGAGCTGTGTGAACCTTTTGAGACCAGCAACTCTATCACTCTCTTTCCAGACAACTGAACTAAGGCTATGGCAAGTGGCAAGGGTCATCTAAATTCACAAAGCCAACCAAGAATAGAGGTCATCTCTTTCTGTGCCATATTCTGCTCTCGGAACCATGAGGCCTACTACATTTTCCCTTACAGGATTTCTAAAATAAAAGTATTTGAGTAAGGAAAATCCCCATGACTTCTAAAATATCTTCAAAACTACAACCATAAGTCACTGCACACTTTGGTTTTAGTCTGAGCATAGCTGTCCACCAGTGGGTGCATATTGAGCACACTTTACTTAATAAATTTATCCTTTTGAAAGTGGAGGGAAGCTATTCATTAGTTGTGTCATTTTTGATCACAAAAGTCCAAAAACTATAATTTTAATTAGCTAAACTCCACAACAGTTGTTAACTACTTTTGCCTCCATTTGCCGAACAAAGTTAAAGAAATGCCAGGAGCTTAAGCAACCTGTTCAAAATCAACATGTGGAATGGTAACAACTAGCATTTGATGTGTGACCTTGTATCTGTCCTTGTCTCTTTAACTGGCTTTCTGCCATTCGCCTCTGTGACATGATGGGTTGTTTCATAGGCCGTCCTTAAAGTGACAACATGTCTGGCTCAGGAAGAAGCAATATGCCTGGGAAAGGACAAAGCAGTAAGTGCCTTTAGCTGTCACATATGTCTGTGGCCAGCAGGGAGCCTAGGTGGAAGGGTGTTGAAGGGCTGTAGCCTTGGCTTGTTGGATAGGAAGCACAAGACTGTGGAATCTATTTTTCCTGTTTAGGATAGGTGCTGAGGGTGTGATCTGCTCTCTGGACTTACTCAGTAAAATTGATTTGGATTCAGGAATTAGTCTACACAACGTTCCCCTAAACTGGATCACAGAGCTTTTGGAGGGAAGGTTGCAGATGATTTAGGGTTAGAAAAGCTGCCTGTGGAGCCAGGGATGTAGCTCCCTAGCCCCATGCCTGCCAGGCAAGCACAAGGTCCTGAGTTCAGTCCTCAGTACATAGAAAGAAAGAAAAGGAGGAAGAAAGAAAGAAAGAAAGAAAGAAAGAAAGAAAGAAAGAAAGAAAGAAAGAAAGAAAGAAAGAAAGAAAGAAAGAAAGAAGAAAGAGGGAAAGAGAGAGAAAGAAAGAGAGAAAGAGAGAGAGAGAGAAAGAAAGAAATTACCTATGGTTGGTATTGCCTCCATAAATATAAATACTGTCTGGCAATTTTATAAATATCACAATAACACTTGTGCACTCCTATATTTCAAATATGTCTAGACTTCACTGTGGTTGATTCAATAGTTGTTACTAAATTTGGATTAGCTTTTCATATTTTTTTTTTTGAGATCAGGTCTCATTTTGTAGTTCAGGCTGGTCCTGAGATTCACTATGTAGCCCAGGCAAGCCTTGAACTCACAACAGTCCTCCTGCCTCCGCCTCCCGAGTGCTGGGATGACAGGCGTGAGCCACCACCCCCAGCATTGTGGTGTGTGGTACTGACTGCTGGTGGGCGTGAGTCACCACGCCCAGTATTATTGTACATGGTTATTGTGGATTGAACTCAGGACCCTGTACTTGCTAGGCAGGCAGCAGAACCACTGAGCTAAATCTCCAGCCCTAGTTCTTTATAAATTGTGCGTTCTCTTATTCAACATAGAACAAAAGTCCAAAATTGCTACTATGGAGGGTCCATAATTTTTCTCATGCTTATATTCTAAAAGGTCAATGATTTTTGGTGTATACAATCACCAGTTTTCTTAGGTGAAGGGACATTCTCTAACTCAGAAATGCATTTCTGTTTAATTCTACAGAATCCACTTCATCCCTTGAAATAGGTAATAAATTGCCCCAGGCTCTTTAGGATCTGAAAGACAAAACAAATTAGAGAATTCTGTGCAGTGGAATGGCATGATTAAATAAGAGAAGGATTACAGAGACATCTTATAAGCAAAATTGAAGTGGACATGGGTTTCAATAAGCACTAACAGGGGAATAGAAGAGGAGGCATGATAGATAGCATAATGATTGCCTAGGAGATGTAAATGCCAAGAATATAGACCTATTACTGTGTGGCATACAAGGTATATGTAGGGTAACAGGGATTAAAGTGTGGAAGAGCAGGAAGCTTGCATTTCCCACAGGTACTTCCTAATTCACAGTGATTATACTGTACTACACAGTATAATCAGGGAAAATTACTGTATACACAAGGTATATTGTACAATGAAATTCAGAACAGAAAGGCAAAGAAACAAATCTATTGTGAATTTAATATTTGGTAAGGGAAACCATGGAAAAATTGTGGACATCATCAATGAAAAGATAACTTAAAAAGAAGAATTTTAAAACTCAGTGATTTACAAGATGTCTGAAGAAGTATTGAAAACTCAGTACATGCCAGAGTTCAAAATTACCACATGCTTGGAAAATAAACTCTGATATGGCTTGAAAGCTTATAAGAGACAGCCAGGTTTTCCTTTTAAATTGCCATAAAATACACATGACATAAAATTTACCATCTTGAGTGTTTGGTTCAGTAGTGTTAAGTGTATTCACGTTGTTGTAAAACAAATCTCCAGAAATGCTTTCATCTTGCAAATGTGAAACCATACTCATTGAATGATTCCCCCTCCCCCCACTGCTAATCATCATTTTACATTGTTTCTCTGGGTTTGGCTACTTTTGATAAACAGAACAGATATAGAATAGATTTTATCTTTTGTGACTATTTTATTTCATTTAACATAATGTCCTCAAGTTTTCTCCATATAGTATCATGACAGCGTTAGCTTCCTTTTAGGGCTGAATAATATTCTGTTGCATGGACGTGTACTATTTGGTTTATCTGCTCTTTGTTCATCAGAATTTGGCTTGCAGGGCCGGAGTTTTAGCTCAGTGGTTCTGGCGCCTGCCTAGAAAGCGCAAGGTCCTTAGTTCGATCCCTGGTAACCACATACAACAATACCGGGCATGGTGGCTCATGCCCACCAGCAATCAGTACCACACACTACAGTGCCAGGCTTGATGGCTCAAACCTGTAATCCCAGCACTGGAGAGACAGAGATAGGAGGATTGCTGAGTTTGAGGCTTGCCTGGGCTACATAGTGAGCTAAGGGCCAGCCTGAACTACAAAGTGAGACCCTTCTCAAAATAAAAAGAAAGAAAAAAGAAAAAAAAAATAATTTGGCTTGGTTCCATCTCTTCCCTATTGTAAACAGTGCCTGTCAATGTCTTTATTTGTAATTTTCATCTAGAATTTAATGCATTTATATGGATACATATGCTGTTTCTGTTCCCTCCAAACCCAAGGCATGAAGATAAGCTATATAAAATTGCTCTTTTCCACTCTCAAGAAAGCAAGTTTTAAGAAGTCCCATGCCAAATTGCTAAAAAAAATGAATAAAGAAAAAGATCCATGAATATTTAAGTAAAGCACTCCTCATTTAATGACCAAGGTATGGTCCTGCAACTAGGTCATTGATTCAACTAAATGAGGAGCTGTATATAGTACATACATTACAATATTCAGAACAAAGAAATGGTCAAATGAAACTGCAAGTTGATGACTTTAATTTTATTTGCTTAACTTTTAGATGCAGTAGTGTAATATGTAACAGAACATACAACTATAGTCCTATGCTATATAGTGTAATCAGGGAAAATTACTGTATAAACAAGATGCATTGTACAAAATGATGTATAGATGTTACAAAAATAAAGGAAGTCGTGAGTCTGAGTGGTAGGTGGTAAATCTGCACAGGCATCAGACAGGCAGGTTGTTAAGTGAGGACTGTGTGCTGCCACTGAGCAGCAGTAAGTTCACTGGTCACTTGTGGGACTATAGAGTCGTAAGGTCACACCCGCACTTGACAATGGGAAGACAATGAAAGATTTCAAAAGGCAAATGTTTTGCAGATTCTTTATTGTCTAATTCTGTTTTGAATATGGTGTAATAATATTGCCTAAAATACAGATGATTTGGCAAATTGTTTCCTTCTGGATTAGTGGTTGCCAGGCCCAGTCGAATTCATAATTCCGTAAACATCAAAGTGTGAATTGTATTGCTGAATCCCATCTATGTCTGCTAAGTTAGCAGCTCTAGGATTGGAAATTCTTGCTTCAGTTTTATCCACGGGCTGTAAGCAGAATCTACAGAGCTGCAAAGTCTTCTTTAGTTACGTGGAGCCAAACACCCTTTCAGGAAATTTCTGCCTTCTTGACCAGGCATGGATGTAGCTATTCAGTGTCACCTTTGGCCTGATGTGTTTCTGTGGCCTCTTCCCCATCATACTTTGGTACTCTGCGCTTCTCCTGCCAAGCCCATCACCCATTGCTCTCCACAGCCATCCTTGACTGGTCCCATTGCTGTCCCCGGTGTACCATCTTCTGTTCCCTTATCTTTATAAGAGCTCCTGGGAGTCTCCAGGTGGCAACTGGTTAAACCGCTAAGTTATTCATTGAGACGTACCAACAGGTTTCCTCTCTCTGCTCCCATGACGTGTTCCCTTTGTCAGAAGCTTCCAATGGCCACGACTTTGTCTTTAAAATCTGTCTCTGTTTCTGTCACTGTCTGTCTGTCTGTCCTTCTCTCTCTCTCTCTCTCTCTCTCTCTCTCTCTCTCACACACACACACATGCGCACACACACTCACACAATCACTGCCATTTTTGTTGCCTCATCTGGGATGTACATCCTAGCATAGATAAAAAACAAGAGGGAGAGAAAGATTTAATGTCTTTCTCATTATGCTTTAAATATTCAAATCCCTGGCCTGCACTCATCCATACCCCACTACAGATGTTCTCTAAATTGGCACATGTTTGTCATCTCTCCCCTCCCCTAAATGTTCCCAAACTAACAGGACACTAAATGAGAAAATGCCTCTCCATAAAATTTGCTCATTTTACCATTTGTCTTCCTCCACATTGCATCCTTCTCGTCATCTGTAATGTGGAATCAATCATATTCCCTTGGGGAGGTTGTTCATTGGTCATTTACATGATTAAAGAATGAAGAAAATGAGACACTTCAAAGAATAAAGGTGTTTTAATAACCTTTAATTTGAATCTCTTCTCCGCGCCTATCCCCTACCGACATAATATAGCAAGTATCACTTCCTTCACCCTCTCTTTGAAGGGAAGTTTCAGATTTTTCTCCTGTGTAATGCAGTATTTTATTCAGAAAAGGGTGCCAGGAATATGCCCAGCCATTAAGCCCTATGGGAACCCCTATTGTGGCAGAAACAGGGAGATCACCATGGATACACTTCTGCGCAACTGGATGATCAGCAACAGCTGTGAGCCAAGCTTGGGCGCCCTCTCAGACTGCTTATCACACAAATTACATTAGGTAGAACCACAAATGCCACATCTCACTTAGTGTCAGAGGAATCAGACATCTTCCAGCACGTTTGCCTGGAATCAAAGTACATATCCAACTTTCCTCAGAATCTCCTAGACCTGTGTGAAATTCCCTAACCCTTAGTGACTGCCCTTACTATCAAGTAAAGGAATGGAGTTCCTGTCCATCCAAGCATTCACCCTAAACTCTGAATTTAGCAGGCGGGGCAAGCAAGAAGGTAAAAGACCTTCAGAGACCAGTTCACAGCCTTCATGTCCTCAGCAGTATATATGTGACACAGACGTATGGCTTCTGTCAAATATGCACGGAGCTGTGTAAGTACATCTGGCTTAGCCAGGCTTGGTGGTATGTGCCTAATACCCTAGCACTTTGGGAGGCTGACATAGGAGGGCTGAAAGAAAGTGGTTTCATGAGACCCTGTGTCAGAGTTAAATAAACAGATAAATAAAAAGGATTGGAGATGTAGCTTAGTGCAGAAGCCCTCGGTTCAACCCCCTATACTCACACTGCCCATGGCCTGACTTGCGCTCTGGTACATATGGTCTACTTGTTTTCCAAAGGAATAGTGAACTTGCAGAATCTGAGGTGAGGTGACAGCCAGCAAAGAAGCACAAACACCCAGAGTGCCCTGTAAGAGTTTGGTAGTTATGTCCATGGGACGCGTGACGTACACACAAGGAGCCCCACACCGACACAGACTATTTTGTATGCCTCACTCCCTGTCCTGTGCTTTGAGCTGCCGAGCTGTGGTGTAAGTGATTTCTTGCCTTTGACAGAGCATACCACTGGTGAGCAAAAAGTGATATCTCAGGAAAACCAATGAGACTGTACTCCAGTCAAGTGAGGTACTGAGAATTGAGCTCTGGGCCTCTCCACAGAGCTATACCCCAGCACTTGTTTTATTTTGATGTAGGGCCTAACTTAATCACTAAATTGCCCAGGCTGGCTGCGAACTTGTGACCCTCCTGCTTCAGCCTCCTAGAGTGCTGCGGTTACAGACGTACACCACCACATTTAGCAAAACTGAATGTTAATGCCCTTATCTCAGACTTAATGCAAAGGCTGAATCCATGTTCTTTGTCACAAAACCCCTGATTTTCCCATAGTAGCATCCCACATAAGGGCTCCCTTGAAAACATTTCTATGTGGTCTGTTGCCTTAAAACAAATCTTTCCTGATGATCCTTTATATTTAGCTTTGTATTGGTCACTTCTTTAAATGGGATCAAATTAAAAGCTTTCAAAAATATTAAGATACATGATGGAGCATTATGCTGATAGCAAGAAGAGTAGAAACGTAATACAATTATAAACAAACAAGTGTGAATAAGAAGGTCAATGAAGAAAACACATTAGGGAAACCAAAAACATTTCCATTTTCTGTATAAACAATGCCATCGGAGTCTTTAATGACTGTATTAATGCTGACAACCTGTGAGTTTGAAGAGCTCCTAATTAGAGAATGAAGACAACCTGGTAAAGGCCAATGTGCTATATGAAAACCTTAGCAGACCCTCAAAGTAATTACTGAAAATTGATGAAAATCACCTCAAAGCTTTGAGTTGTAGAAAGAGCAAATAACACTCTGTGTGAAGATAGGATTGGTATGGAAAGGAAATTCCTAGAATTAAAATCTGAGAAACCAAGTGTGATGGCACGAACCAAAATTCCAAGCTACACAGAAGACTCACAAGTTCAAATTCAGCCTGGGCAACAAGGTGGATTAGCAAGACCCAGTCTCAAACAAACAAAAACATAAAATAAAAAGCAGTAGAGCACAGCACTTGCCCTGCACATGCAAAGCTCTGAGATCAATCCCCGGTGTGGTCCCCATAATACATTTGAGAAGCAGCTCTAAAATTCAAGTTAAAAAAAAAAGCCATTATCATCAACAAAGGGAAGGTTGTATATATTTCTTGATTAGAAAAATAATCAGAAAAGAATATATGTCAAGTCTAATATCAAGCTGGTTAGTTCAAATCTTACAACCAGGAGGAAGCAAAGCCCTGGTAACAGTAAACACCTACTACATCAGGCTTTCACATCAAAGCTCAGTACACACTCCAGGAATACTTTAGCAAGGTTTTTAAACACGAGGATCAAAGACAAAACTGAAGGGAAGCAAAGCATAGAGGATTCTTATAAAAATAAGCATATTGCTCTGTTTTAAGATGTAATGTAAGAGACATTAGAAAAAGGTAGGAGATGAAAGGGCTAACAAAAATCCTGGTCTCTGTAAAATACTGAAGACCACTGGACTGTGCGACCAACAGAAAGGGGACATTTTTATCTTCAATCCTCCTACTCATGTTTGGAACCAAAGGTAGGAACAGATTTGGGTCTATGAGTGCACAACTCTGGGCCCAACACTTGGAAGGATCCTGTACTTAATTTAATGCTCTGATATTATTGTATTGACATTTTAAAGAATTTCTGAGCATGAGACACTGCATTTTCTGTTTTTATGGGCCTCATGAGTTATATAGCCTGACTTGGCTAGGGAGATCATATACAAAGAACTTTTGAGAATAAGGACAAAAATGCAGAAAAGGAAAAAAACATGGTCAGGTTTATTAAAAAATTCTAATACAATTAGCCATTATTTCTGTTATAATTTCTGTAATACTCCTTGAAACCACTGGTCTGTATGTTAGAAAAAAATCATCCCGCATTAAGGATGTTATTCTGAGGTTTCCCATTCCATTATTGTTAGGAGATATTATGGTGAATTTTTTTCTTTTGTGATTCATATTTCAAATACACTTTTCAATGTTTTGGGCTGTAATAGATTTACAACCCAAGATCTATCAATGCTTTTATTAAATAATAGTTGAGGATTTAGAATCCACATTGAAAATGGAAATGATTGAAGTTGTCCTAGGACAATCAAATAATCTGTAAAGAAAAATTTGCAGTGGTTGTGTTCCAAGAAATACACATCAAATTGTCATCTCAGCAACTTCTAAGTTATAAATAGTCTGAAAAACAATTCACTACTTCAGGAATCTCAAAAGCAAGAAGTAATGTCATTCTAGTTGCTTAAAAAAATTCCGTGTCCAAGAGCTTGAAACAGAGCCTGATAGCTATTTTTTTTATGTTAGCTAAAAGCAGTCAACTAAAGAAATCCTTAACATGATGTCTCTTTTAAGTGCTGTGTACACAGAAAAGGCATTATACTATCCAACACTTCAAAAACTTAAATAAACTTTGGTGAAGGAATGGATAAGCAGCAGAATCTTTAATGCCTTGTTGGCTGCAAAAATGGATCCAGACTCCTTGCCTGTCCTTACTGTGGAAGCACAGCAATAAGATCCTGATTTTACAATCTCAGCTCTGAGTACTCAGACCATCTATACAAGAGTATATTTTTAAAAACATCACTGGTAAGGATAGATACTCAAGATTCTATTATACCTTAATTTTCTCAGTTTGTGTATGTCTGTGTTAGCTGAGATGGGGACAACAATGTTGGCCAAAATTACTTGGGTCTCTCACAAACTTTCTGGAAACAGAAACTTGCAAAACTTAGAAGGGTGGCATCACTACATTGTTTTGTAAAGTTTTCCTTTACTATAACAAAATACCTGAGAATACTAACTTAAACGAGGGAAGGTTTGCTGGATTCTTAGTTTCAGTAGGTTTCAGTCCATTGAATAGTCAAGTAGTGCCATTGCATTTAGGCCTGTGGCATGACAGAAGGATTACCCAAGAAGGGCATGGTGAGGAAAGCTACTCATCTCGTGGAAGTCAGGAAGCAAAGAGAAATGAAAAAGAGCCTGTGGGAAGCAGATATAGTCCTTAGAGTCACAAACCCAGTGGCCTAGTTTTTTTAACCGAGCCCCATCTTCTAATATCCAATTCACAACGCTTAGCTCTCCCATGATTCAGTTACCTCCATAGACCCCATCTCTGAATACATGGGAATTTCAGAGCATGTCTTAGATCCAAACCATAACAGAGGTGGTATTGTTGTAGTCCACTTTTCAGCAGCAATTAATTTATGTCTTTATGCAGTTTAGGATCATCAAGCAATTGCCTTCTCAGACTTAGCCACTAAATATCTTTGAGGAGTGTTCACATTAAAGTGGTATCATAAATAGAAACACATCAGTACGTGTAATTGGAGGAATTATTTTCTTTAACAAACATTTAGCAGAACTGGGATTGATCCTGGTGATCAAAAACAATCCTTGTTGTTAAGGAGTCTTTAGTCTAAAATATTTCAGTATCTTCTGGTTGTTGTCCTGCTATCTTTGTCTTTCCGTAGACTTCTTGAAAAGTCTAAATTTATTATCTACATTAATTTATCTCCAGTTCACTCCATAATGCATTGCAACACACTGTTTCCCTCATAGTGTCATGCTTCTTACCAAATCAACTGTATTCACTCTCCCTCATTTTAAAATCAGAGTATCTCTGGAAAGTGTGATATTACTGTCTTCAGGTGACAGCTTCAAATTCCCTTGTCCCTCATGTTTTCTGATGTTGTGTTCTCCTGGCTTTCTTCTCTATTCTCTTCTATTTGCTGTCCATTTGGGTTCTTATTAAACATTGGTGTGATCAAGGTTCTGTTCTTTGTTCTCTTATATCCTCACTCTACAGCTTGATTTCTTGAGACATGGTTCTCAGATTATTATTGAAGGTGACTTAAAGTATTTAATAAAAAGTAAAAATTTCCTTGACTTTCAGTAAGCTTCAGAACATAACTGCACCCTGGAATCTGCATTGTAAGCATTTGAAATGGTCCATTGATACTCTAAATATTGAAAATCAATGTTCAATAGACAGATTATCTCCTGGACAAAATTAATCTTTCCCACAGTTTTAGCTGCCAGCTGTATACTGGATGTGGCAGCTAGGAAATGCAGCTGGCATTACAAGGAAGTTGAGACAGTTTTGAGATGAGTTCTATCTTCTTCTTCTTCCTAACCTGCTCCTCCTTTTCCTTTGTCTTTTTTTTAAAGCAGTACCAGGAATCAAACTCAGAACTTTGTGCTTGCCAGGCAGGCACAGAACTGAGCTATATCCCTGGCCTTGGGTTCTATTTTTTTTCTGAGGAGTATAAGTTATAGTTATATTCAGAGAAAAACAACATAGGGTTGAAGTGGAAAAATGAAAAGCAGCAGACAAAGGCTGAGTAATGTGAAAGCTTTAGCTGAAATTAAAAACTAAGGAGTATACAGTAACGTATCTGTGTCTTGGGGAAGAATATTGGCATAGACCTAAAGAAGATGGAGAGTCTGGGCCAAAGGTTGAATAAGATAATGGAGGTTGCAAAGAGTAACATCTAGCTTTCATAAGAAAGGAATGACAGAGGATGGATAGAGGTTTTATACTATCAAAATATATATAGTGAGAGCAGTGGGTTGAAAGAAGTTGGAAATTGTTGGGTATAGATACGATGAGCAATCTGAATATAAGATTTCAAAGATAAGTCAGTTTTGTTGAAGAAAACTTTCAGAGTGTTCCCTGGAAGTAGGTAGCTGAAGTAGGGTAGTTGGCAAACACTAAAGAATGGAGAGGTTTGTCAGACATGGTGGTTCATGCCTGTCATCCCGGTACTCGGGAGGCAGAGGCAGGAAGATTGCTGTGAGTTTGAGGCCAGCCTGGGCTACATAGTGAGCTCAGGGCCAGCCTGAACTACAAAATGAGATCCTGTCTCAAAAAAGTTTTAAATGGGCCGGAGGGTTAGCTCAGTGGTTCCGGCGCCTGCCTCGCAAGCGTAAAGACCTGAGTTCGATCCCCGGTTACCACATATAATGCTGGGCGTGGTGGCTCACGCCTGTAATCCCAGCACTCGGGAGGCAGAGACGGGAAGATTGCTGAGTTCGCGGCGGCTTGCCTGGGCACCATAGTGAGCTCAGGGCCAGCCTGAA
>PVIC010049244.1:0-13235 GCA_004025085.1 Thryonomys swinderianus
CCCCCCCCCACTCCTCCTCTGCAGTAAAACCAGATGGACTGAAACAGCTGATCGTTTGTGCCAAAGTCCAAGGTAGGTAGAGGCAGGCTCCTGCAGGAGGGTGGAAATGAACAAGTGAGGCAAGAAGAGAGAGCTAGGAAAAAGGAGAGAGCTTTGCCCTTCTGATCTGGAATAGGTGATCATCCAGGGGACAGAGGGAATCTCTGTGAAAAGGCTCTCACTTGCTGAGATACTGTTCCAGCTCAGCCACTTCCAAAAACAATTCGCAGCATACTTTCCATAGGGGTTAGTGTTAAAACTCCAGTCAGAAATCAGCAATGAGTTTGTAGTTTTGTGGTTTGTTTTAGGTGTGCATTTTTCTGGTTGTTTATAGTAAATGTCCCACTTCCATCAACAGTAGAGTAGAGCATTGGCATGAAGTCACCAAGAGGTCACCGAGAAGTGTTGCCCAACACTGGCATCAGCTGTGCCTGGATTCTGTCATATCAGTGATCTCAGCCAACCCACTCCATCGTGGCATCTCAGGTGTGGGAAGGAATACAGTGAGGAGCAAAGGGCATCCACGTGAGAGGGAAAGAGAAGCCAGACCGGGTGGAGGCTGATGTCACACCTGGTGGTAGCTGCTGGGAGGTGGAACTGTTGAGAGTGGGTGGACCAATCAAAAAGCCACAGACAGCCTCCAGGGCAGGTGTCCAGGGAAGGTGGCTGTATGAACACGTTGATCAGGCCAAATCTGGGGCAAAAGCCACAGTCTTCACTGAAGAAGCACATGATAGCCCATGTTTCTCTGTCCTTTGGTTATGGCCACACTGGAGAACTAGTTGGTACAGGTTAGTGAGTCAGGAGAGACAAAATAAAAAGTAGGTAAAAGGGAAGCCAGGTGTGGTGGCACACACTTGTAATCCTAGCACAAGGTAGGCTGAGGCAGGAAGGCAGTAGGATTACTATGAATTTGAGGCTAGCCTGGACTGCACAGCAAGACCCAGTCTCAAAACACACACACACACACACATCACAAGTGAAGAGAAGATAAAGAAACAGATTTTAAAAATGTACTTTTAAGAAAAACTGCAGTTCTTCCCTTCTAGGAAACTCTCTCAAAAAAAGAAAATTCCTCAAGTCTCTTTTACAATGACTTGTACAACAGGGCTCTGGATCTGTCCTTTCCCTCTAAATTGTGCTTCCTCCATCCTCAGGAAGCAGCAACACTGGTGGGACACATGTAGATGGCTCGCAAGGCAACCTACCAGGCCTGAGTCACCTATGCTAACCACACCCATCCAGCTGGTCACATGTTCCCCTCCTCTGAAGGGTCGCACCCCACTCTTGAGTGAGTCCTCTATTTCCCTCTAATAAACCTTCTTATCCCTTTTATTTATTTATTTATTTATTTAGTTAGTTAGTTAGTTTTTGAGACAGGGTCTTTGTAGTTCGGGCTGGCTCTGAGCTTACTATGTAGTCCAGGCAAGCTTCGAATTCAGCAATCCTCCTGTCTCTGCCTCCCGAGTGCTGGGATTACAGGTGTGAGCCACCATGCCCGGCACTGTGGTATGTGGTATTGATTGCTGGTGGGCATGAGTCTCCACACCCAGCATTGTATGTGGTTACCAGGATCGAACTCAGGACCTTGCGCTTGCGAGGCAGGTGCCGGAACCACTGAGCTAATCCTCCGGCCCATCCCTTTTATTTTTTTTCATTATTTATTTATTTATTATTTATTTATTTTTTGAGACAGGGTCTCGCTTTTGTAGTTCAGGCTGGCTCTGCGCTCACTATGTAGCCCAGGCAAGCCTTGAACTCAGCAATCCTCCTGTCTCTGCCTCCTGAGTGCTGGGATTACAGGCGTGAGCCACCACGCCTGGCTCATTTTTTATTTTTTTGAGACAGGGTCTTGCTTTGTAGCTCAGGTTGGTCCTGAGCTCAATAGGTAGCCCAGACAAACCTTGAACTCAGGAATCCTCCTGCCTCTGCCTCCCAAGTGATGAGATTACAGGTGTGAGCCACCACAGTTGACATTGTGGTATGTGGTACTGATTGCTGGTGGGCGTGAGTCACCATGCCTGGCATTGTGGTATGTGGTTACCAGGGAATTTGGGACCTTGTGCTTGACAGGCAGACGCCAGAACCACTGACCTAAATCCCCGGCCCTTCTCATGCCTTTTTTACTGATACGTCCTGAAAATTCTCTTCCTTGATAGGAGTCAGAGAACCCACAAACTTATTTTAAAAGGGTGGGTTAAATTCTTTACTTCAGCTCCAACCTAGTAACAATAGGAATCTCTAATTCTGTATATTTCAAGTCGTTGGTGGTTTCACTAGTATCTGTACTCATCCCAAGAAGGCACTCTAGCCTTTATTCTCTTTGACTAGGGAAGGAGAATCTAATGCTTTCAAGAAAAAGCTCTGGATCCACACAGGTCAACGGTCAGAGCTGCTGGTGGTGCAGATTCCAACTTCACCTTCAGGAACTAAGCAAACCACAGCCAGGCGGGGATAGGGCTCCAATGGGCTTCTAGATTCGGGGTGAGGTCCCTGTTATCCTTCACCTCATAACTCCCCCTGCAACCAGCGGATGGTGGGAACAAGCTGGAGCTCTCCAAATCGTGTCAGCTCAGAGTCAGTGTCTAAGAGTCTTGGAAATGCTAGGGGCAGCCTCAGGCCCTAGAAGAAGGAAGAGTCTTTAGGACACCAGGATCTCCAGGCGCTGATCCCGCCAATCCACCTAACCTTTGCCTTCCTCCCCAGCAGCCTCTAAGAGAGGAAGAGCCATGTATTGCTTTATGTAACTGAAAAGTCCACTGTGTGGGAGAGAAAGTTTGAATTTGGCATTGTGTTTTTAATGGGAGGCTCTTATAATCAGTGTTTGCTATAATCAGCATTTGTTACACAAGAGGAAACAACCTCCAGATACTTCTTCTTGATGCCAAGAAACTCTACCACTCTTGGACTGCTTTAAATAAGAGTACTGAAGTCATGTTCAGTGGGTTGAATATTACAAGGGTGATGGAAAGTTCGATTTCCTGTAACAAACTTACGATGAGTAAATATAATTTTCTACAATAAACAAGCATCATCGTCTTAAGGTTAAGGGCTATAAAACAATAAAACATGTAGTTAGCATTGAATATTGTAGGAGAGCTCCGTGCATACAAATTACTCAATATCATGATGACAAGATATAAGAGTAAATGTAATTTGAAATAAGATTTTAACTCCATATGGCTAAATCTCTCTCTCCTTTTTTCTCTCTCTGTATCTTTCAGTTTATCCTAATCTTTACTACACAAAAATAATTGTGTCCAATCCAGTGCTTTACATTCTTTCAAAAGCCCTTGTGTTAGGAACTTTCATTCTTTCAAGATTTCCTATCTATTGCTATTGAAACCAAAAGGTTTTTTTTTGAGACACGGTCTCACTATGTAGCCCAGGCTGGCCTTGAGTTTATGGCAATCTTCTGGCCTCAGTCTCCCGAGTGCTGAGATTACTATGCTTGGCTTCAACTACAGGTTGTTTTGTTTTGTTTTGTGTTGTTTTGTTTTGTTTTCTGAGACAGTGTCTCACTTTGTTGTTCAGGCTGGCCCTGAGCTCACTATGTAGCACAGACTAGCTACAAATTCAGCAATCCTCCTGCCTCTGCCTTCTGAGTGCTAGGATTACAGGCATGAGCCACCATGCCCAGCACTGTGGTATGTGGTACTGATTGCTGGTGGGTGTGAGTCACCATGCCTGGTATTGTATGCGGTTATAGGGGATCGAACCAGAGACCTTGCTCTTGTGAGGCAGGTGCTGGAACCACTGAGCTAAATCCCTGGCCCTTCAACTGCAGTTTTAACCAAAAGCAAAAAAATAGACTGGGATCTTATAATATCTAATTTCCTAAAAATGTAGCTATTCAGAAATGGCTAGGCCAAGGGCTCAAATTGTGGCCATCAGGTTCCTCATCATGTCTGTATCTATCTCTTTTTTCTACTCTGTTTAGTCACTGGATCATATCCTGTGAACCTCAGTCACTTCTGTTGCAGAATGATTCCTCCCTGTCAACAGTGAAATGGCCATAGGCGGCTCCAGCTTCCTCTCTCAGAGAGGAAGGGCATTTTCTTTACTTCTTTACTTACTTACTTATTTAGTGTTACCAGGGATTGAATTCAGGGACTTCTCACTGAACTACATCTCTAGCCTTTTTTTTATTTTAAAATAGGATCTTGCTGACCACAGGTGGTGGCCTATGTCTGTAATCCCAGCACTCCAAAGGCTGGTGCAGAAGGATCACCCTAAGTTCAAGGCCAGCCTGGGCTACATAGGGAGGTTAAGCCTGGACTACATAATGAGATCATGTCTTAAAAAAAAAAATACAGGATCTTGCTAAGCTGTTAAATTGCCCAGGCTGGGTTCAAACTTATGATCTTCTGCCTCAGCTTCCCAGAGTTCTGGAATATACTGCATATTACACCACCTGGCCAAGAGAACATTTTCTGAATGGTTTCAACAGAAAACTTTCAGGGAAGATTCTGATTATCCCAGCCTGGTCAGGTACTTGTCTCTGAACTAATCATTCTAATTAAAGAAATGGAATAGGCTGGTTTGTGGATCTGCATCACACCCTCAACTTCCGGCCCTGGGGTGGGGACTGAGTGGGGAGCCCCCTAAACTATGTGGAATGAGGAAAGGGTGGTTCTCCAGAAGAAGAGAGGCAGGCAACCTTGATGTAGGACAAACTGATAGAACGCGACACAAAATAAAAATAGTGACATTTTGCTCATCTGAAAGTGAGGCCCAATGCCCCCTTCGATGACTCGAGTTTCAATGTTGATGTGGACCATCAAGAATATGTTTGTTCAATGGGCTGGGTACAGTGGCGGATGCTTGCAATCCCAGCTACTGAAGAGGCTAAGGCAGGAAGATCACAAGTTCAAGGCCAGCTGGAGCAACTTAGCAAGACCCTGTCTCAAAGCAATATAGCAGGGTTGGGATAGAGTACTTTCCTGGTATGTAGGGGAGGGCCTGGGTTTCACCCCAGAAATGCAATGAGAGAATACGTCTAAGGAACATGAGCATGGTGTATCCTTCCAGATGTGCCCTGATGCAGCCCTCACTTCAGTGCTGGGTTGGGTGCTAGGAGGCAGAAGGGTGAACACGCCAATGGCTATAAATCCAGCATCGTGTCATGTACTCTGCAGCGCAGCTGCTATGTAATGAAGGTCATGCTTTCAGGTCACTGAGACCATCTTTAACGAGGGTGCGTAGCCATTAGGAATAGGAAAGGGGTCTGAAATAAGAGACTTGGTCGACAGCCTGTGGCAATCCTCAGAAGCTGTACTTACGTCCTTGAATTATATACCCAAGTCTACCCCCTTCCCTAGAAGGGAGTGAGAAGTTGGCAGAGAGCTTCACAGGAAAGACATCGGTCTGTGGTTGGTGGTGGAGAAGCGTGATCTTCTGGCAAGGAGGGTACGAGTTCCCCTTACAGCCTCAGCGCCCTAGTCTAGGAATGACAGAGATTGTCTTAATTATTAGACGTTGCACAGGATTCTTTGTGCCTCCTGAATGGACTGTGAAAGCAGTTGGTACTGTTTCAAAATGCTGCCCTGCGGCACACTTGTCCACGCATGATGATTTCAGACCTTGGGGAGGGAACAGATGCTGGGGCTAATTAGAGCACAGTTTCTGTGGCCCACGATGGCAGAAGATGTCCAAATACAGCTTGACACCTGCGCCCAGTGCATTGTGCGGAAAGTATTGCTCACCAGCCAGCCTATCTGGAGAGACCTCAGTGTGATGCTCTTAGCAAACCAAGTGCCTTGGTGATGGTCTTCCAAATCTGGATGATCAGAATGGGATGGACTGCTTTCTCTTGTGCCCAGATACCAAGAAGATCCTTTGTGGCTTTAAAGGTAGGAGTTCTTTTCAGGTTATGAGTTTCCTGTTTTTAGATCCCACCAAGAAATGTAAGATTTTTTTTTTCTTTTTTGAGACAGGGTCTGGCTTTGTAGTTCAGGCTGGCCCTGAGCTCACTATGTAGTGCAGGCAAGCCTCAAATTTAGAAATCCTCCTGTCTCTGCTTCCCCAGTGCTGGGATTACAGGTGTGAGCCACCACGCCCAGCACTGTGGTATGTGGTATTGATGGTTGGTGGGTGTGAGTCACCACGCCCAGCATTGTATGTGGTTACCAGGGATCAAACTCAGGACCTTGCACTTGTGAGGCAGGCGCCGGATCCACTGAGCTAAATCTCTGGCCCTTTAATTTCTTACTTTGAGACAGGGTATCACTAGGTCACCAAGTTGCCCAGGCTGAGCTTAAGCTTGCAGACCTCCTGCCTTGGCCTTCCAGACCGCTGGGATTTTTAGGCATGTGCCATGAGACCCAGCTGATTGAAGGAGTTTTACATATGGACTGTGGCCACCATGGAACTAGGGCAAGGAAGAGAGGCTGGCGAGCCAGAGAGCGCAAAGGTAGCTGCTTGGGCAGAACCTCCAGTAAAATCCACATCACTGTCACTGCTTTGGGAGCTGGAATTCAGTTTCTTTGGGCTGCAGTGATAAAGCTGGGAACTGGCCTCACAGCAGTCAGAGGAAAAACAAGCCTGGCACAGCTCAGGCCCATTCACACAACTGGAGATGGATAAGCCAGTGAGGTCCAGAGAGGCAGGGGTGCGAGGGAGGACCCTGTGCTTAGAATCCAAATGAAGACCTCCTGTTTCTTCTCTGTTTTCCACACCAAAGATGACTCTGCACAGCCTGAGCAAGGTTGCAAGTAGTTAGGAGGAAGAAGGGCCTTGAGGGTCAGAGAAGGCACCCAGCTCTTGGCCAGTAGGCATGGAGACAGAAGGCTTATTCTCGGAGAGCACCATTGGCCAGTGAGATCCAGGTGACTGCCTGACTGGAGCCAGTCCGGTCAGGGGGATATTTCAAGGAACATGGGCCAGACGTGGGGAGAGGGAATGCAGAGCCACATGGTATCTGTCTTAAATTTGATCTAGGCCCATGAATCATGAGTCCTTCAGAGCTACAATGGTTTCTGGAAAAAAAAAAAAATGGAAAGACTCAAAGAGATCCCAGGAGAAGGAATCAGTGGGCCAGAGCAAATGAAAAGACCACTATTGAGGGGAGAGGGTCTTCTCCAATACTGAGCATCCATTACTGCCAGGACTCTCCCTGTCTAGGGCTGCCCAGCTGGGGAGCAGAAAGATCTAGGTGTGATGCTTGTGGAGGCAGCAGATGCAGGAACTTGAATTACAGCTGCTACTGGGACCTCAGCAAAGGCTGATGACCCTGCAAAGAGCATGTCTTTGGCCTTTACTATGAATTTGTTATTAAAGAAAATAAAATAATTCTGAACAGAAAAATCTTCCTACTGAGGCTGATGTCTGGCAAACGCAAACTTATTCTCAACTCTATCCTATCCAACATGTATTTATAACACGTTTTATAACATCCTCTTCCTAACCTGAAACAAATGCATAAATAATATTACCTACTACAGATAGTTTTAAACATCTGCCATGTTAAATGTTAAAATGTGCAAAAAAACCCCACCAATAATAACATGAGTTAATAAAGGGAAAATGGTATCTAACAGCCCTGTGTATCTATATACAAACCTCCAGCTCTGAAGACATTTGTTATGGTTTGTGTCTCAATCTCTCTCCTCCCCCAAAGCCTCATGGGGTCATAGATGGGGCTTCTCAGTGGTGGCTGGATATAGAGTGAATGATGCTGGGATTCCGTATAACCTCCTTGCTGGGAGGAAGGGTGTGTGATTACTCAGCCCACTGATTGGTTTGGCCTAGTTCTGGGTGTGGACATTGGGAAGGCCTGCCGTGGGTGTGGGTCCTGCTAGCCCTAAGACTGTGTAGCTTGGGTATAAGTGACAGAGAGTGGGCTGCTGTCATTTGCTTGCTGCTGCTTCTCTGCTTTGCTTCCTTCTGCCTGATGTGAATGGTTTTTCCTCTGCGATGTGCCACTGCCATGCCACCCTCTCTGCCTTGGAGCCAGGTTACTACAAACCTCTACAGTGTGTGAGCTAGAAGAAAGCTTTCCTCCTTTAACTTTGGGTGTTGGGGATTTTGTCTCAGCAGTGAGAAAAGTAACCAAGACAACATCTGAAAGCATCATACGCTTATATATGAATGCAGCATCACTCACTACCAGAGCTAAGGCAGACTGGGGCCCTGGGAGGTATTGAAATGAACTCAGGGGGCTTTGCCTTTAGTGGTTTTCCAAAATGGTGAGCAACTATTGGAAACATCCTAGGCAAAACCAAGGTCAGTCTTCCCTCGGTCTGTGCTGTGGTTGCTGCTTTCCTGAAGGGGTTACCCATGAGGGGAGGGAGAAGACACAAGAATAGCAGAGATTAGAAGGTGTGAGGACACATAAATCTAAGTGTAAAGTTTTCAAATCTGAGAAGCTGTGTATGGACACCCCTTGGAATTTGGTTAGAAAATTTGGAGGGGGCATCTTTGGTTGTCCATGTAGTTTAAGGTTTCCATTGGCATTCTGTGGTCAGGTGTTAGGGGTGCTGGGTATCCTCATGACAATGGAGAATTCTCCCACATCCTGCCTGGCTCAGGAATATCTCACTGGACTTGCGTGCCATGGAATATTACTGTTTATAGTTATCTGAGGCCATGTTCTATGGGGTGCAATGCCCTCCATGCGGATCCAGCAATGTGGAAGGCCCTGTTTTAGGCTGGGCCTGGGCCTTGAGCAGAGCCTGGGAAATGAAAATGCACACAGGGACAGCTCCCTTCTACGCAAAGTGCTTGAGCTTCCATACCTGAAATCTGACAGGGGATCTACTAACGTGCTCTTCCAGCAGGCTGGGACAAAATGATTCGGCTGAATCTGTGTTGCACTTCTCCAGTGGATTGTTACCACCAGATAGTTTCCCAAAACATGAAAAAGCCATCTGAAGCTATTGTTGTAAAAACATGTTTGTGTTGAAAGGTGCCCTGGATGCCTCCCTTGCTCACTTTCAGCATCAGGTCTGCACCTTCCGGAAACAGCTATTTAGGACAGAAGGCATAAGCATTGGCTGCAGAAAGTAGAGTGCAAAAAATCCTTATCACAAAACGTTTACCCTAGTGATACATATCTCTCTTCCTGTTGGCATGACCTGCTGTTCTTTGGGGAATCGCTCCTGAACTCTGAGACATCCTGATGTGAAGGTGAGCTGTGGTGTCCTCTCCACTGGCGCTCCCAGGCCCTCCAGCAGAGGGGACCAGACAGGCCTTGGTCAGTCAGAGTATTCCACCTCTTGGACAGCGATAAAGCCAAGGACCTAAGCTGGATCAGTCCCCAGGCATCTGGGTCTTGCATACATCCAGGTGCTGAGAGAATCAAGTGCTTTTTTTCCTGGTGTTGCTAGGCTGAGAATATGTGCCTTTGGAACTCTCAGTACCTATCTCCCCTGGCAACATGGAGAATTCCATCTAGAGCTGGAAAGAATAAGATCAACTCTCAGAGGGAAGCAGAGGGAGCCCTGTTGGTATCACGTAAGTGTCCGGATCCAGCTCGGCATGGTGCTGCAGCTGCCCGCGGGCTTCTTAGTTAGTGAGCTGGTAAATCCACCTCACTTCTTTCATTTCTCTCTCTCTTCTCTCTCTCTCTCTCTCTCTCTCCCTTGCCCCCTCCTTCTCTCTCTCTCTCCCCAAGGTCTTGCTCTGTAGTCCAGGTCAGTCTGGAGCTCACTATCTAGCCCAGGCTGGCCTCGAACTCCTAGCAATCCTCCTGCCTTAGCCTCCTGAGTGTTGAGATTACAGGGCTGTGGCACACTTAGATTTGAAGAACACAGAGGTGTTGGCCAAACCATGAAGGCAATAGAGAGCAGAAAATACGGAGAAGGCAAAAGGGAGGTGGCTAGATTAAGGAATAAAAGGAGGCCAGTGGGGCAGGATGGAATGAGCAAGGGTAGGAAGTACTTAGGGGTACAAGGGCCACAGTTAAAGAGTTTAGATCAGATCTGGAGGGCAATGGGAAGACAAGATGCACAGCAATTAGCCAGGGCCCCTGGGTCCTCCTGGTCCAGTCATGACAAGAGTTAGAGAGTGGAAAGGAAGAAAAGGGCTGAATGAAAGCATGGAGACTAGTTTGAAGGCTGCTGTGCTCAGCTGGATGGAAGATTATGGAGAGAAGAGCATTAGCCAAGAAATGTTTATAATCATTACAATCAAATAAATGCAAGTCATTCAATAGAAGATTATATCTTGAGCCAAAAAATGATTGAGTGTATAGATCAAAGAGTTACAGAGAAAATTAATAAAGAATTAATATACCAAGACATATCCTAGCAATAGGAAAAAACTTTTCTCTAAGACGAAGAGAAAGTATTACATGGGTTCACACATAAAAGCAAGTTATAAAAGGGAAATTTTAGCCTGGTCTCAGGCTTTACCTTGATTTTTCTAAATTCAAAAGAGGAAACACCGGTTAGAGTTTTGAGTAAAAAGATGGCAACACATGAATTCTCCACCCAATTAGGTGATACATATTCCATGTTTATAGAGAAGGGTGGAGAAAATGCACCTCTCATGTTCTCCCTAAGTAAATGACTTGAAGATACACTTCATGCTCAAGAGGTGAATTAAAATTAAGAACTCGAGAGTAGGATCATTATAATATAAAAGAGTGGTTACAAGCGTTAAAACCAACTACATATAGCATGGAAACTGAACAAAACAATCTATTCTTCAGAAGAGGTATATGATTGAAATGATGGTTGGATTTATAAACCCAAAATAATTTTAAAAGACCAGAAATCATTAGGAAAAGGGTAAGGCAGGTAAAGGTACATTAGATTCTTTCATTAGCTGTAAGTAAGAAAGTCAGAAGACATTGATTGTTCTTAACTTTCACTGTCAGAGAAATAATGGCTTAAATATGTTGGGTAAATATAGAAGCCAATCACTAGTAAAATCACAGTATTACTAACTTTTCAATCATGGGAGGTGACAAAACAAAACAACATTCTATATACCAGAAAAGCTGAAAATAAGGAATTCAAAAATAATAGAAATGTGATGTGAAAAAAATTAAAATCAAGAAAATTAAGATCTTAAGTGATTTCAACTAAACAAGGGAAATGCTTGTGGAAGAAGGTCCAAGTGTATTAATTATCTTACCTTCTGTAGGGAGAGGTTATAAATTGATTTGATTCTTGACAATGACAGTAGAAGTTTTTTCACTATTTAACAAAATATACAAGAACAACTACTAGAAGCACAGAAATAAAAGACGGAGCTTCCAGACTGCAAAAGGAACAGATAGGGCTGGGGATGTAGCTCGATGTCAAAGCCTTTGCCTAACATGCGCAATGCCCTGGATTCTATCCCCAGAAAAAACCAAAACAAAACAAAACAAAGCAAAACAAAATAATAAAGAACAAAAAAATCCTGCCAAGCTTCAAAAGGCAAAAAGTGGAAAAAAAATTACCCAAGAAAGTATGACCAACAGAAAATACATATATTTTAAATAATAAGCGTAAGTTTTTAAGTATGAGTCCAAATAAAGGAGTAATCACAATAAGCTATTATTTGCAAATGATATGGTTTCCCTGGGAAAGAAAGATAATCAACTGTAAAACTGTTAAAATTAAGACAAATGTGGGCCGGAGGGTTAGCTCAGTTGTTCCGGCGCCTGCCTTGCAAGTGCAAGGTCCTGAGTTCGATCCCCGGTAACCACATATAATGCTGGGCGTGGAGACTCACGCCCACCAACAATCAACACCGCATACCACAGTGCCGGAAGTGGTGGCTCAAGCCTGTAATCCCAGCACTCGGGAGGCAGAGACAGGAGGATTGCTGAGTTCGAGGCTTGCCTGGGCTACATAGGGAGCTCAGGGCCAGCCTGAACTACAACACGAGACCCTGTCTCAAAAAAAAAATTAAGACAAATGTTCAGGAAGGATGCCTGAAATAAGGACAACTTACTAAAATCAATTGCTTTTCTATTAGTCTGCAGTAATCAATTTACAAGCTCAACTTCAAAACAACTAGAAACAAACGTAAAACAAGATAAGGAAATGACAAACCATTCAATATGAAAATAAACAAAGGTTATAGTCAGTGCACAGAAAAAGAAAAATGACCAATAAACATAAAAACATGTTCAACCTCACTAGTAATCAGAGATATGGAAATTGAAAAACTATTAATATCAAAGGTGAAAAATGGTTGTTAATATTTAGTGATGGTGATGGAGTGGGGAAACGGACATTCTTGTAGGAATGAAGAGTGGGAAAACATTTTTGGAAGGCAATTTGGGAATGTTTTAAATTTAAATGTGTATGTCTTTTGACCTATCAGCTCTGCTTTCGAGAATCTATTTCACAGAAATGTCTTGTACACATGCCAAGAGTCATTGCAGAATTATTTATAATAATAAAAAAGGGGGAAACAAATACCCCAAAGTCGAACAATCGATTAAATTATAGCACATCCATATGTAAGAGAATGACAAGAAGCTGTCTTTCTTCTCTGCCTAGGTGACCTTAATATTCCACCTTGAAACCAGCTTCCCCCATGATAACTTTAATGATATCCATTATTTATGGCAGTGATCATTAAGTAGGCATCCCTTGCCCTATGAGAGGGGTAAAATGGAGCCCTTTGTGGCTTTTGAAAAGGACTCCTCCATATGTCTTTGGTTTAGAGGCTACAGTGAACTAATTTGCATAGAAACTCAAGTCCTCCTGGAGGGAAAGGATGCGAACTCAGCTCCTCCTTTCTGATATTGAAGGAAGTGGAGCCTGATAGGGGGTGTCTGCTGACACCAAGAACTGGAAAAAATCTCCCTAAAGAAAGGTGGAGTCTGTACTCAAAACAAGTATGTAAGAGATCAGAGGAAAAGTAATATCTTTTGGCTAGAATTATTTCAGCATGGTATTTTGCTTTAGGAACTACAGATGACTTCTTGTTCCACCAAAAAAGACCCAGGCCAACAAGGCCAACAAACAGCAGGAAAAATTTGTGGATTGTGGGAGCCATTGGACCAGAATATATCTTATCTAAGATTTGTACTAGAGTGCTTGCTTTGGCAGCACATATACTCAGATTTGTACTAGAGAACTAGAGACATAAATTTTAAAAGGAGAAAACAAAATCACTTTATTGGAAAAAGTGAGAGAAATAAGGATATAGATAGGCTATCTTGTCAGAGTAAGGTAGGGAGCCGAGCTGGCACGCAGGGGTCTTTGGTCTTAGCTTTCTTCCGTTTTTTCTTTTTCTTTTTTTTTTTTTTT
>PVIC010049245.1:0-13205 GCA_004025085.1 Thryonomys swinderianus
TCATGCTGAAAAAGAAGAGGAGGAAGCTTCCCCTTCTCACAATTTCACTTTAAGTTCCCTCTGCCCAGTAGAAGTTGTTGGTGAAATGGATGAGAAACTAATGGTTTCCCACCACGGGGCACTTTATGCCTGAAAACATAGCCCTAAATTATGCCAGATTGTCGCCCAGCAGACCCAAGAATGACACAAGGTAAACATCACCTCCAGGTTTCCCTAGAAATAGCAATGCTAGGCATGAGGGGCCTGGTGGCTGCTACCCAGGGAACATTCCCCGCAGAACTTTATAAACAAAGAGAAGCACTGCCAGCTCTCTGGGAAGCTGAGACAGATACCTACCTAGAATACAGACTGGCTGACCTTTCGAAGGTCCTTTTACCCTTGAGGGTCTGTGGTTGTGATGTAGTGTGAGGATTTTTCGGCTTCCTTTGAAGAAGGGTCAGCAAGTATAGGAAACAAGATCTGGTTCTATGCTAATCCCCCCCCCCCAGGCATGCCTAACAGGTTTGGGGAATGAATAAATATGTGGCTACTCAATAAATAATAATAATCCAAACCTGAAGAGAATTCTAAACATTTCCGCTTTGCAAATCTAAGCATTCAAATTTGCTATCAAAGAATAAGTGAGGAGAGAATGTTCTTTAAAAATTGGAGGCAGTGAATAGTTGCTGGACACACTGTAGGAACTTTTTTCATCAAGTGAGTTGTTGAGGAACATAGTCCATGTCTATTGCATATTGATTATAATTTATTTTCATTATTCAAATTATTAATGTTAATTATTTTTTAAAAAGTCATTGAATAAGGATAAAAATTTTAAATTGGCTAATTTTATTAAGTTCATTCTATAAGCTATCACAAAATTTAAGTGCATAAGATACTTTGTTATGGGGTCAGAGGGTTAGCTCAGTGGTTCCGGCACCTGCCTCGCAAGCGCAAGGTCCTGAGTTCAATCCCCGGTACCACATATAATGCTGGGTGCGGAGACTCATGCCCACCAACAATCAACACCACATACCATAATGCTGGGTGTGGTGGCTCACGCCTATAATCCCAGCACTCACAAGGCAGAGACAAGAGGATTGCTGAGTTCACAGCGGCTTGCCTGGGCACCATAGTGAGCTCAGGGCCAGCCTGAACTACAAAGTGAGACCCTGTCTCAAAAAGAAAAAAAAATACTTTGTTATTTCTTATAGCTTTATGAGTTGATTGACCTCTGGTGGATGGTTTTTCTGTTGGCCTGGAATCACCAAAATGGCTGTCTGGTGCCCCAGATGGGCATCCCTCTCTTCTCCAGATGGTCTCTCCATTAGGACAGCTTAACTTCTTTATGTAGGGGCTTGGGAACCAAAGAGAACAAACCCTTGACACAAGCACATATTAAGACACTGCTTCCATCCCACTCCCTATTGTCCTAAAGGCCAAAGCAAGTTATCCAGTCAGGTTCTGAATCAATAGCCAAGAGGACTACAGATGGACTAAATATTGGGAGAGATGGTGTATTTGGGTATACCAGCATTCACAGTCAACCACACAAGGCATAAATTAGATTTATGTATCACTTTTTTTTTTTTTTTTGAGACAAGGTCTCGCTTTGTAGTTCAGGCTGACCCTGAGCTCGCTATGTAGCCCAGGCAAGCCTCGAACTCAGCAATCCTCCTGTCTCTGCCTCCCGAGTGCTGGGATTACAGGCGTGAGACACCACGCCTGGCTATGTATCACTTATAAACCAAAGCCGTCCTACAAGAAAGATACATCAGCTTTTACTTAGGCACAGAGATGTTTTAAGTGCCTCGATGGAAGTGACAGTGGTAAAAACTGATAGAGCTAGGAATGAATCCAAATCACCTTTCCTGGAGCCTATGTGATAAATTTGAGGCCACAAGCACACAAAGAGGACATTTTTAACTTGAGGAAGTAAATAATATCTCAGAAATGTTTAGGTGTATTTGATTTGAGGATTTGCATAAGCAGCAACAATATGAGAAATTTGTATTTTTTGAAAAAGAGAGTGCCTCTCTTAAAAATAATGTAAATCACAGAGGCAAGAGGACTAACTGGATGAGTTCTTGTGGTCTGGGTTAGATTTTCACTTCTTTTGTTTTTTTGCTTTTTTGGAGACAGGGTCTCGCTTTTGTAGTTCAGGCTGGCCCTGAGCTCACTATGGTGCCCAGGCAAGCCACCGCGAACTCAGCAATTCTCCTGTCTCTGCCTCCCGAGTGCTGGGATTACAGGTGTGAGCCACCACGTCTGGCATTAGATTTTCACTTCTTAATTGTTCTGACTTAATGTTCTCAGTTATATAATTGGAATGCTACTATCTAACTTGCAACACTGAGGTAAGAATTAAATGAGAACACAACAAGTATAAAGTACCTAGAGGGTTCTCAATGCCTAACATGTTCATCATTATATGTGAGTACATAGCACACAGAGCTGGCCGTGGTGCAGCACAAGCAGGTCCCAAGGAGATTCATCCTTTCCTCCATGAGCTCAGTGAGTCACTTCCAAGCACTGAGTGGAACCGTAGGACAGGCTGTCACACCTGCTCATGGCTGGGAATCACAGGCCAGACCAGGGTGGGTGAAGCACTAGCTTGCTACACCTAATGCTAAGAATACCAAGAAAAGAGATACGATGCTTCCTGGAAGATGACTGGTATCACCACAAGACTAGTCTAACTAACCCTCCCTAACTCAACCAGGCCTAGCATCTACAGGTTTAACCCAATTCTAAATTCTTTCAGGGAATCCCCCAGATTTGGAATGTACAGCTCGGTTGTTCAGCCCTGATTATCTCCCAGTGCGTAAAACTATGTCGACACTAGTGAAGATGTGGAAAGTGAGAGAAGGGGAAAAAGTCGGTCTGTCGTGAACAGCCTGCACACCGTGGCTTCCGTGGTCAGGCAACGTCAGCAGCTGTCTGTGGGTTTTGAGGCGATTTACAGCTGGAAGGAGCAGGGCTCTGCGCTTCTTTCTTTGGAGACTGAATGATGGCTCATTCCGTGGTATTACAGCCGCAGTTCTTATACATGAGTTATGACAGCTCTGAATTACAGCCACAATATTATGAGTAGAAGAATGAATCCCTCACTGCTGTCTTTTATCTTTGAAGCAGCTGAGGGAGGAGGCCACTTACCCAAAAGCAATCAAATGTTCAAGGGGGGATGTGTCTGTGTCGGAAAAGGCAGCTGGCAGCAGGTTTTGCTGAAATGCTCTGAAATGCTAACATGCTATATAAATTTCTTTTCCCCAGATAGGGGAAGAAGAAAAAAGTAAAAGAGGATGAGTGAGAAGAGTGACATGATCGCCAACCCCTTTCTGTCCACTCCACGTTGCCGCTGGCAGCATATTGAGTGAACCATGCTCTCCGAGGCCCAGAGATACTCTTTCCAAAATGTAATTGATGGGGTTTTCTCAAGAGAGCTTCCATCTCATGCTTGAATAACGTCTGTGTACAGCACGGAGAACTGTGTATGGTTTCTAGTTTGTTAGCTGTGTGAACTCATGTGAATTTTAGTTTCTTCAAAACTCAGTTTCGTCCCCTGTAGAAAGGACACACAGATATCGATTTCAGTGCTATTGGGGCTGCTGTGTAAACTCACTTGCATCTCTAATTTCCTCACCCCTCTGCATCCACCTGGTCAGCACCCCACACATCTCTGGGTAGGCTTCACTCCTCCCCCTCCTCCGGATTCTTCCTCCTCATGGATTGTCTCTCACGGGCCTGGCTGAGGCCCCAGCAGGTGTCCCCATCTCAGGCACCACAGGGATCTTTCCGAATACGCACAGGCCGCCGGCCTGCACCACCGTGCTTTGTGCTGT
Organism: Thryonomys swinderianus; assembly: GCA_004025085.1. Lineage (NCBI taxonomy): Eukaryota > Metazoa > Chordata > Mammalia > Rodentia > Thryonomyidae > Thryonomys > Thryonomys swinderianus. Next base: position 3,822 of record PVIC010049245.1, read on the forward strand.
GCTCACCCAGACTGGCTAGAGGTTAAGGTCCACATTTGAGGAGAAACAAGGAGCTCCCTGACGTGATGCTGTGGACCTCCCCGCTCTGACCTCCCCACACAGCTTCTCACCTCATGGAGCACTCTGTGGCGCTTGTCTTCCCACCAGTCCCCCACCCTGTCTCTCTCTCTCTCTCAAATCTCCTTTTCTTCATGGAGGGCTCACCTTCTTCCCTTCCACCTAGAGCATTTCCCTGTGCTAAGACCCAGTGCAGGAGGTCTTTCCTCCACAAAGATTCCCTGTTCTTTGCTCGGGGAGCATTAGCTTCCGCCCTTTTCACAGCCTCCACTGCCTCCAGGAGGCACATTTCATCTCACTAGGCATCCGCTTCCTCAGCTTACTGTCCGCCCCAGCAGGGCCCTGTGGGAGCCCAGGCTACCATGTGGGTAGTAGGGAAAGGGACTCAATATTCATTCACCAAAATAGCTGGATAGTGACCCCTAAAACACCTCCCTCCTTTTAATGGCAACAGTATCCCCTCAGACCCATTTCTGGTTACAAGCACTCAAACTCATTTTCAGGAAAAATCTCACATAGAAAGATCGAGTTCAGAACACTGTGGAGCCATTATTTCCAGCACAGACAATAAAAAGGATGCTCAAGATAATAAAATGCACAGGGCCTCATTCTTATAAGTTATATTATTATTATTTTTTTTTTGAGACAGGGTCTCGCTTTGTAGTCCAGGCTGGCCCTGAGCTCACTATGGAGCCCAGGCAAAACTCCAACTCAGCAGTCCTCCTGCTTCTGCCTCCTGAGTGCTGGGATTACAGGTGTGAGCTACACACCCGGTACTGTGGTATGTGGTATTGATGGCTGGTGGGCGTGAGTCACCATGCCCAGCATTGTATGTGGTTACCAAGGATTGAACTCAGGACCTTGCGTTTGCAAAGCAGGCGCTGGAACCACTGAGCTAAATCTCCAGCCCAACAGTTGTCTTATTAATGATCATAAATCATCTAGTTCACAAGAGTACAAGTATCTACAGAGGGTAGTAAGTATTCGTGCATAGTAATCACTTTGCAGCCTTTTGACTGAGATGAACTATAATGACCATTAAAAGATAGTGAAAATATGACCAGTTTTAGAAAAGAAATATTTTAAGGAAGAGTGTCAGCAAGTAGTGTGGATTTTAAGAAGGGGTTAAAGCTATTTATCAGATGGTAGGTTTGAAAGTCCGCATGAGTCTTGCAAGTGGATGGTCAGATAAGCAGCGGACAAAACAGATTTCTAGCTGAAGGTTTGGCATGGAATTTGCCTTTGGAAGAGTTTCAGCAGCCTAGGTTTCATTTTGAACCAGTTCTTCCCCTTGTACAGATGGTTCATGATCTGTGACGATCCAACTTGGGCTCTTTTGACCTTAAGATGATGCAAAATTGGTAGGCATTTAGTAGAAACAATACTTCAAGATGCCTTGAATTCTGTATCTTGATCTGTCTCAGGCTAGCCAGATGTAATACAATGTTTCCTCGTGACACTAGACAGGGCGGGGAGCCCCAGAACCCAGCGAGCCCTGTGACCAAGACTTTCTTCCTTTCATTATAAAATTCTTATAAATTATTCTAAAATGCTAACGAATTTCAGCCTCGAGACCTGAGGGAGGCACTTTGGAGGCAGGAGCAGCTACAAGGGGCAGCCTTGAGGTGCTGTGAGGCCACTTCCTGACTCAGTCACCCTTGGTGACTTCTGTGTGCTTCTGCAGTGGTGCCACCAGGGCTTCCACCTCAGCTGTTGTTGTTTCCTGTTTTAGAGACAGGATCTTGCTAAGTTCCCAGGCTGGCTCAAGCTTGCAATCCTCCTGCCTCAGCCTCCTACACTGCTGGGATCATAGACATGTGCCACTGCACCCAGTTTCTCCTTAGTATTTTAAAAAAGAGAAGAAGTTATTTGAATGGAGGAGTTGATAGTCTATGCAGAGAAAGAAACCGGAAGCTGAAGAAAAACTTTGGAAGCTACCAGGGAACAAAGTCCAATAAAAAGGAACAAACTGCTGACTCATGCAAAAACATGTATGGATCTAAGACCATCAGAATGAGTGAAAGAAGCCACATATAAAAGTGTTTTATACTGTGTGGCCTAGTGTGTATGCTATCCTGGAAAAGACAAGGCTGTCAGGCGAAAATCAGGTGAGTGTTTAGAGGACAGAGGGGACAGAGGAGAACGTTGACTCTAAAAAGAGCACAAGGGAATTTGAGGGGTGACAGAGCTGAGCTGTGTCCTGACTGTGGTGCTGTGGTGAGACTGTGAAAACTCACCAAACTGTACAACTAAAGTGGGTGAATTTTACTCTATGTAAATTACAGTTTCATGCATCACCCCCCACCCCTTCAACCCCTCCCCCCAATGAGACAGGGTTCTGCTCCTGCAGGTTGGGTCAGGGTCTGTGGAGGGATCTAAAGAATGATCATGTGGATTTTGCCTGTGTTGCACATGGAGATTCCGTGGCAAGTTTTGTTTGGAAGAAGAGTTCTGTTAAAGCCATTTGGAAACCACAGGATGAGACAAATACCAGCAAGGAGCAGCCGAGCTCCACTAGCAGGACAACGCCTTTCTCTGTGGTAGCTGGGGCATTTTATTCTTTTTCAGACATGGCTTAGTAAGAGACAGAAATCAGAAGAGGAAAACAAACAAAAAAAGACTATGCATATTTACTTTCCCTGAGTAATACGCAAATGGATTTTTTTTCCCTCCAAATTTCATCTTACTGAGAACACTGGGTTTTCTAAGTGGAGGGCCATGGGATCGGAAGCCACGTATCCGGCAATCTGTAAGAGCACACGATGACCCTCAGTGACAACAGGTGCTGCTTTGGTTAATCCCACTCAGGGATCTTCTGGGTTTTACTGGGCCCTGGACAGCAGTGGTAAGACAGTGATAAAAGGGCTTTGGAAAGTTTTGCAAGCCTGGGAGGCTGGCTGAATAAATGATCACTGACGCTGCGGTTTGGCTCAGGGAACCAGACACTCTCCTCCTGAATTCAGGGTTGTGAAATGCTTCCTTCTGGATGCCCTTCAGCCGGACCAGCCTCACCCTTTATCACAGTCCCCGAGGCCTGGTATTGTCTTCCACTCAAACTTCTCAGGTTTCAGATTGAGCCCTGGAGGTGTTAAAGTAAGGAAAACTGTTTGGGTTTGCTAGCAAATATTAGGATGAAGGGTATTCATTAGAAAACATGAAATTCTTTCCTTTCAGCCTCTCCGTGGATGCTTACCTTATATGGTTCTACACTTCCTACTCTGGTTATCCAACTCACCCTCCCAAACCTTGCAGATGGCCACTGGAAGTCAGCCTCAGATGCCATGCCCTATCTGGTGGCCCCTTTTTCATGACTATCTTCTCCCAGATGTCAGTGAACCCCCCCTCCCTCGCCCCAGGTATAAAGCAGTAAAAACTCTCTGCAGCTGGTTCTTGGATGCTTCCCCACCCTTCGCTGGTTTTCTAATCCTACCCACAACTTTGTAAATAGTGTTTTTGTTATACTTTCCTAAATTCAAGCCTTTCTGTTTAATCTGGTTTCTGTTAGGATAATGAACATTACAACTCTTACACCAAATTCTGCATTGACTTCTCAGTATCCTTTAGATAAAATCCAAAACTCCCTTCCACCCCTTGCCTCCTGACCTGGTCTCCTCTACCCTTATCCACTAGGCTTTGCTGGGTTCCAGTATTTTCCCATTTAGGGCCATCTGCACCTGCCATTCTACCCCTCTGTTCCTCCTCAGACGTTGCTGTAGCTGTGCTTTCTCATCTGGAACCTCAGATTACATGCCGCCTCTTCGTTTGGGCCTTGCCTGGCTGTTTTAAGAAGCCATCCTCCCTTAAGCACTCTTCGTCCCATTGCTCTTTTTAATTTTTTTTGCCTTCATCTTATCTAAGATTTATGCACACACTGGTATTTGTTGTCTCTCTCTCTCTCTTTTACACTAACATAAGCTCTAAGGAACCAGGACTTTGTGTGATTTACCATTGTGTCAGTAAAGATTACAACAAGAAAGAAGTGGCGGCACTATCAAACTGTGTTAAATTAATTTTTTTTTCCAAAGGAAACATTTACAAAGACGTAGGCAACAAAGGATAATGAATTGCCCAGAACTAGGAACATCACAGTAAGCACTGCCTGCCAGAACTCTAAATGGACTGCTGCTCAGATGTGGCCTTTAGTTGCAAAACTACAGCAACCTAGCAGAGTGGTAGGTTCCGAGTCACTGTCCTCCTTCCCAACCTCTGGCCTCCTGCTAGGGCTTACTGGTGGGAAGTCGTAGGGCAGAGAGGAAAATTGCTGCAGTCCATCCAGATTTGTGTCTTGGGATACAAGCCTCAGAGCAAGGTAGAGAAGAGAAAATAATATGGAGCATAGCTGTCTTCACTAGTCTCACAACAAAGTTCAACAAGATCTGCCACATTCTACAACTCCAGGAAGGGTATTCACCCAGACTTGTGCAATATGGCAGCACTGCTTGGCAGTAGAATCTCAGAACGGAAGGTATGGAATAAATCCACAAATCCTTATGAGTTAGGCTCTAGTTTCTGGGATCTGTTTGGGAAAACAATATCCACTTGCTCACTTAATGCAGTGTCATCAGGATAAATGAAGATTCATTTCCTAGATAGGGTTTCTAAGGTCTCGGTCATGGGTCTGTAAGATGGAGGGAGAGAATTCCTGTGGCTGGTCGGCTTATATGCTCTATGCCAAGGACATTCCTGAAGTTGAAGAACAATGTCTATTTATGTACAGCATGGAAACAGGAGCTTGTTTTGCATTGTGTTTGGAGACAGAGAGGAATCAGGTAACAGTCTGGCAATACATCTGATTTTTTCATGGAGTGCAAAGCTAGCCATGCTTTGTGGAAATAGAAACAAAATCATCCATCTACAGATGAGTAGCTGAATGGGAAAGGAGCTACATAATTACATACTTCTGCCATCAACTTTCTGCAAGGTATGGAATTACTATGGCAACATGTATGGAGTTGATATAGTTAGGTGGATTATGAATCAGAAATTCCCCTTCAACACCTGCTAGGTAAGGGAAGTGGTGAGAATTCATGGCCACATAAAGAAAAAAGTCTTGTCCTAAATAATGGATGAGAGGAGTTGTAGATGCATGACTGACTGAGAACCTGTTACAAGGGGACATGTTACACCACCAAAGGTGGAGTGGGAGCCACTTGTCAAAATGATTGGAACATTAAAGCAGGGGATTATATGATGCGCTGAAAATTGCTGCCACAATAATTTTCCGTGCTTCGTCACTGAGTGCAGATTGGAGCGGCTATGAAGATGGAGAAACCGGAGTAGACAAGTCAGACTGCGGGGATGCACAACTCAGTCATCTTATTGATGCCTGATGGTCGGATGATGGTGTTCTGTAAACACAGCTGATTTATAAACCACAGTGAGCTCTGCGCTATTGTGTTTACTTGGAAATTTTAATTTCCCAACACACCTTTTTACTTAATCCATCCTATCTATTTGGATCAAATAATGTCATTGCTTTCAGCTGCGTGACATCCCTTTGTTACAGAAGGAATATGAGTTCCCAACATGTGTTAATTTCTGGTAGAAATTCTAGCTCCTCATAGAGGAAGCTGTTAAATGTTTATTGACTGATGACACACCGATCCACCTAAAAAAGGAATAAAGCCAGCAAGTACACGTCCTCTGGGGACTTTTAAACTTCAAATCTGTAATGCAGAAACTTGTTTTTTCTTGCCATAAACCACCCTAAGGTATCAGCTGATAATAGAGTAAGAAATTAAGCTTTTATATGAACACTCCATTTTGTAGAATTATCGTTTATTCAACATTCATGAAGCCTTTTTATGGGCGGGGCTCTGGACTAGACAGGAAAAAATCAAAACTGGACAAGACCGGCCTAGGTTATATGCAGACTGGCAGAGTGGGTAGGAAATTCTGTGCTAGCGAGAACCATGGGATACTCATAAACCTAAGCTGCTGATGTAGCAGGGGCTATTGATGGTCAGGGGGGTGTTTGAGTGCCTTCCATGTACCCCTCCACAGCCCCTTTTCTTTGCTCTGTGCCCTGGGTGTTGATTTGTGGTAACTGCATCCATGAATCCCTTGTGCCTGCTGCTTCTACTTGAACTTGCCCAAAGGGGAATTCATCCAAAAATGAGCCCAAAGGAGGAGAGTAAAGCTGAAGTGTTACTTTTCTGGGCATCCTCCTTTCAGTTGCACAGCAGACTGGTTTAGAGGTGTATCCCAGTTTAAGGTTGCAGGTCCTTTTGGGGTTGGAGGCTGTGATGTCTTTTGTACACCACTCTTTCCCCTGGGCTCTAGCAACTTTCTCTTCCCTGGCCTTTTCTAGCCTCCAGGGTGGTGGAAGCATACTATGCCATTCTTTTTGGTTTTCTTACACCTGATCCACATCCGTAGAAGTAGTTACTTCAATAATTCTCCTTAATTATGCAGTAGTAATGTGATACCTCTTTCTGTTCGATTTTAATCCTAGATTTCCAGGGAGAACTGACGCCTGAGCTAAGTGTGGAATATCTAACAGTTATATGGACGGGAAAAAATAAAGAGCCCAGCCAGAAGCCATAGCAGCCAATACAAAGATGTGGGGGGAAGATATAATAGTGTGTTTCGTCCATCGAGGGTGAGGCATTTAACCTACTTTCTCCTTTACCTGTATTCCACCTGGATACCATACCCTGCACCTTCTACTTTCACACTCCACGGACAACCCTTTGAAACAGCAGGATAACGCCAAAGTACTCACAGCCCCGTCTGCTAGTCCTGTCTGACCATACCGCACCTGTGATCCAGCACTGTCTCATGATCCACTCTGTGCCATTTGTTCTCTAGGCCTCCTTTGCTGGTACATGCAACAAAGCCTCAGAGCTTTGTTGAAAAGTCCGAAAGTTAAAAGTCTGGCTAATTTTCCATGATGAATTTCCCCCTGGAATTACATTTATTTATCCTTTGGGTTTAAAATACAAGTGGACTGCCTGAGTTTGATCCCTGGTACCACAAAAAAAAAAAAATACAGATGGACACTTTATCCATCAGGAACAGTGCCTAGGACCTATGAAAATGTTTTCTTTCTTTTAAAATCAGAAGAAAAAAAGAATATATTAGCAAAAAATATGTATTAAAAATTCCAAGTTTTTACTAATACAGTTGTAGTCTAAAATTTAAAAATCATCTTCACACTAGTAAAGTTTTAAAATAAAATGTAAATACATTTTTAAATGCAGAAAAGATCCCATGAAGGCAAAATTACATATGACCCACAAGAGTCATACCGTGCTCATGCTTTTTCATCATTTATTCTGCCAATGGAGATAATTTGTTTCAAAACTCTGTACAGCCGGGTGTGGTGGCTCACGCCTGGAATCCCAGCACTCGAGAGGCAGAGACAGGAGGATTGCTGAGTTCGAGGCTTGCCTGAACTACATACTGAGCTCAGAGCCAGCCTGAACTACAAAGCAAGACCCTGTCTCAAAAAAAAAAAAAAAACACTGTACATTCAGCTGCTACTATAAGTCGATCTCTAAGTTGTTCAGAACAAAACATAAAGAAGGGTGAGAGGGTCCCCATCTGTCACGGTATTAGCCAGTGGAGAGCAATGAAGGAGGATAAAGATACAGAACAGTTCAGAGGAAAAAATGCAGTTTCCTCAAACAGCTGGTGATATGGGTGAACGGGGGGTTCCCGGCACATGATCCTAGCAAAATGAACTCTGTATCTGGAGGAAGTTGACACAGCAATATGGCATTACATGATTTTCCAAGCCAGGTGCCTGAGACTAAAACATTTTTTAATACATGTGTAAATAGATGGAAAGACATGGTGTGGTGGAGGTTCTTGACGTTTGTAATGTATCAGCTCAAAATTAGTCTTGAATGGGGCTGGAGATTTAGCTCAGTGGTTCCAGCGCCTGTCTCACAAGCTCAAGGCCCAGAGTTCGATCCCAGTAACCACATACAATGCTGGGCATGGTGACTCACGCCCACCAGCCATCCAGTGCCAGGTGTGGTGGCTCACGCCTGTCATCCCAGCACTTGGGAGGCAGAGGCAGGAGGATTGCCGAGTTCGAGGCTTGCCTGGGCTACATAGTGAGCTCAGGGCCAGCCTGAACTACAAAGAGAGACACTGTCTCAAAAAAAAAAAAATTAGTCTTGAATTTGCTGAAGCGCCTCATATATGAGCCCTTGAGAAAAAAATACTGATCAAGCGTACAATGTGAAGACATTAGTGAATTTTACTACATTCTAGATAAAATTTCAGCCACTTGGACAAAAAAAAAAGTAGAAGGAAACTGATAAAAGACTGTAATAAATATTCTGTCAATTGGGGATGATTGCCATCAATACAGTTTAATTTATCTCTAGAGAATGGAATTCTGAGTTATTTTCATCTTTTCTATATCTATTTGCTTTGTTTTTATTATGAACATCTACAAATTATGTCTCTAAAAGTCAGTATAATTTACTAAACGGAACTATAAAAATTATAATGTCACTTATTAAAGAATTTCTTTTTTGGGGGACAGAGGTTTAGCTCAGTGGTTCTGGCGCCTGCTTTGAAAGTGCAAGGTCCCTGGTTCAATCCCCTGTAACTACATAAATACCAGGTGTAGGGACTGACGCCCACCAGCAATCAATACCACATACCACAGTGTTGGGCCTGATGGCTCACACCTGAAATGCCAGCACTCCAGAGGCAGAGGCAGGATTGCTGTAAGTTCAAGGGTTGCCTGGGCTACATAGTGAGTTGAAGGCCAGCCTGGACTACAAAGCAAGACCCTGACTCAAAAAAAAAATTCTTTTTAAAAAAGTTTTATTTTTATTAGTACATATTTACAGTACATGATTACATTCACTGTGAGGAACTGGTTTATATATACAACACTTTTCAATTCTTTTTTCTTCCTCTTTCCTTCCACCTCCCCTTTTTGATAAAGTTTTTTCCAGCATCAGATTTAATTATTTTATAAGTCCATACTAATTTCATTATCACAAAGACAAATTGACAGCCAGACTAAAGGCTAAAAAACATATAAAACACATATGACAATTACACTAAATCAAGGTACATTTTTTAGATACATTGGCCAGCCTGATTATAATAAATTTTGTCATTTTTAGAATTCTTTCAAAAAATAATTAAAGGCTTATGACGTTGTTTATAAAAAGGAAAAGTGGAAATAAGCTAAATGTTTAACAACACAAGATTGATTAAACACATTTTAGTCTGTCCTTAAATGGGTAAGATTATTATCAGTGATGATTCAAAAGACATTCATAATACATTACTACATATTATTATAAATTATACATAAAATGTATAAAGGAATATATATAACATAATTTCCTTTTC
>PVIC010049246.1:0-13235 GCA_004025085.1 Thryonomys swinderianus
AAAAAAAAAAAAAAAAAAAAAAAAAAAAAAAAATATCTACACCTAGACATATAATTATCAAGTTTCTAGACATACAGTTATCAAGGTTCCAGATACACAACAAAAGAATGAAATACTGAAAGCAGTTAGAGAAAGGAAGAAAATCACCTACAAAGGGAAGCCCATTAGGATCACAGCAGACTTTTCAACACGAACACTCAATGCAAGGAGAGCCTGCAGGGAAGTGTTTCTAGCATGCAGCAAAACAACCTCCAACCTAGACTGATGTATCCCACAAAACTCTTTCAAAATAGATGGGGTAATAAGATACTTCCATGACAAAGAACACCTGAAAATTTTCACAAATATGAAAGCTGCACTCCAAAACATCTTGGAAAAAAAAACAGAAAATTCCATACCCATAAGACCCAACAGAGTGAACTCACTGGGTCAAACAAGAAACTGAATGGAAAAGGGGAAAAGTAAGGAAGAAAAGAACCAAGAACAGGGAAACATGGTAGCTCTAAAGCTGTCCATATCAGTCATAACCATTAACATCAATGGACTCAATGGTCCGATTAAAAGACACAGACTAGCAGATTGGATCAAGAAGCAAGATCCTACAATCTGCTGCACACAGGAAACATACCTAATTCAGAAGGAAACCCATAGACTGAAAATAAAGGGATGGAACACTATACTTCATGCACCAGGAAACTGTAAAAAAAGCAGGAGTGGCTATCTTATTTGCAGATAAAATAGACTTCAAACCCAAACTGATTAAGAGAGACAAAGAAGGTCACTACATTCTCATACAGGGAACAATCCAGGAGAAAGAAATAACGATCATAAATATTTATGCACCAAACTCTAATACACCCAACTATATAAAACAAACATTAGTGGACATGAAAAACCAGATAACCACAATACAATAGTAATAGGGGACTTCAATATTCTACTGTCACGAATTGACAGATCAACAGGACAAAGAATCAATAAGGAAATGCTTGAGCTAAATCAAACTTTTGAGCAAATGGACTTATTAGATGCCTACAGAGTATTTCACTCTACAAAGTCAGGATATACATTCTTCTCAGCTGTTCATGGATCATTCTCCAAAATAGATCACATCCTAGTTCATAGAACAGGCTTAAGTAAATGCAAAGGAATTGAAATTATTCCCTGCATACTATAAGATCACAGTGCCTTGAAACTGGAGCTCAACAGCAAAAGAAATTCCAAGATCCTCACAAACACATAGAAATTGAACAACACTCTGTTGACCAACCAATGGGCCACAAAAGAAATTAAAGAAGACATTAAACAGTTTCTACAATTAAACAATTGTGCAACATACAGGAATTTATGGGACATATGAAAGCAGTTCTATGAGGTAAATTCATAGCAGTGAATGCCTATACCCAGAAAATAGAGCAAACTCAAATAAACAATCTAATGATGAACCTCAAACTATTAGAAAAAGACGAGCAAGACAAACCCAAAGCTTGTACTAGGAAGGAAATTATAAGGATCAGAACAGAAATTAATGCAATGGAGTCAAAGAGAACAATGCAAAGAATCAACGAATTGAAGACTTGGTTCTTTGAAAGGATAAATAAAACAGACAGTCCCTTAGCCAACCTTATCAAACAAAGGAAGGAAAAGACTCAAATCCATGCTATTAGGAATAAAAATGGAGAAATCACCATAGATTCATTGGAAATCCAAAGAATAATAAACATATATTTTAAAAATTTGTACTCCAAAAAGGTGGAAAATCTAGAAGAAATGGATAGATTGCTAGACACATATAAACTTCCAAAGCTGAATGAAAAGGATATAAAAATGTTAAACAACCCAATATCAATCTGTGATATTGAAAATGTAATAAAAAAACATACCAACAAAGAAAAGCCCTGGTCCTGATGGCTTCACTGTGGAATTCTACAAAACTTTTAAAGAAGAGTTAATGCCACTACTTCTCAAACTCTAATGAAATTGAAAGAGAAGCGGTACTCTCAAAATCATTCCTTGAAGCAACCATCACCTTGATTCCAAAGGCAGAGAAAGACCCAACCAAAAAAGAAAACTACAGGCCAATCTCTCTAATGAACAATGATGCAAAAATCCTCATTAAAATATTAGCAAACAGAATGCAGAGAGTTATCAAGACAATCATACACCCTGATCAAGTCAAATTCATCCCAGGGATGCAAGGCTGTTTTAACATACAAAAATCAATAAATGTAATATACTATATTAACAGATTCAAGGACAAAAACCCATGGTCATCTCAATACCTGCAAGAAAAAGCATTTGACAAAATCCAACACCCATTCATGATCAAAACCCTACAGAGATTTAGCTCAATGGTTCTGGCGCCTGCCTCGCAAGCACAATGGTCCTGAGTTCGATCCCTGGTAACCACATACAATGTTGGGCGTGGTGACTCACGCCCACCAGCAATCAATACCACACACCACAGTGCCAGGTGTGGTGGCTCACGCTTGTAATCCCAGCACTCAGGAGGAAGAGACAGGAGGATTGCTGAGTTCCAGGTTTGCCTGGGCCACATAGTGAGCTAAGGGCCAGCCTGGACCACAAAGCAAGACCCTGTCTCAAAAAAAAAAAAAAAATCCTACAGAGAATCAATAGATGGATTTTACCTCAACCTAATACAAGCTATTTATGAGAAACAAACAGCCAGCATCATACTAAATGGGCAAAAACCGAAACTTTTACACTAAGATCAGAAATGAGACAAGGATGCCCACTGTCACCACTCTTGTTAATGTCATGCTGGAAACATTAGCCACAACAATTAGGCAAGATAAAGAAACAGAAGGAATAAAGATAGTTAAGGAAAAAGTTAAACTGTCATTATTTACCAATGACGATTCTCTATATAGAGGATCCTAAAAACTCAACCAAAAGACTGCTAGACTTGCCAGGCATGGTGGCTCATGCCTGTAATCCCAGCACTTGGGAGGCAGAGACAGGAGGATTGCTGAGTTTGAGGCTTGCCTGGGCTACATAGTGAGCTCAGAGCCAGCCTGAACTACAAAGCAAGACCCTGTCCCCCCCCCAAAAAAAGACTGCTAGACTTAATTGCCAAATTTAGTAGTGTAGCTTGATACATGGTCAATGCTCAAAACTCAACTGCCTTTGTATACACAAACAACAGACTCACTGAAAGAGAAATTAGGGAGTTGATCCCTTTCACAATAGCACCCAGAAAAATGAAATATCTATGAATCAATCTAACAAAGGAGGTGAAAGACCTCTACTCTGAAAACTATAGGACTCTGAACAACGAGATAGAAGAGGATATCAGAAAATGGAAAGACATCACTTGTTCTTAGGTAGGAAGAAGCAACATCATCAAAATGGCTATACTCCCACAACTACTATACAGATTCAGTGTGATTCTGATTGAAATCCCAACACCATACTTCACAGAGCTAGAGAAAATAATCCAAAACTTCATCTGGAACCACAAGAGACCTAGAATAGCAAAAACACTTCTAAGCAACCATGACATGGCAGGGGGTATTACAATCCCCAACTTAAAACTATATATAAAGCCACTGCGATAAAAACTGTATGGTACTGGGAAAGTAACCGACCCAGGGACCAGTGGAATAGATTAGAAGATCCAAAAACAACTCCAGATACACTAAGCCACCTTATCTTTGACAAAGGAGCCAAACATTTTCAATGGATGAAAGACAGTCTCTTTAACAAATGGTGCTGGAAAAACTGGGCTTTAACCTGCCCAAAACTAAAGCTGGACCTATCTGTTTCACCATGTTCAAAACTAAAGTCACAATGGATTCAAGACAAACATTAAAAAAGAAACAATAAACCTCTTGGAAAACAGGTTAGGTAAAACTCTTGGAGACATTGGCTTAGGCAGAGACTTTATGAACAAAATTCTATAGCATGAGAACTAGCAGAAAGAATCAACAAATGGGATCTCATCCTACTAAAAAGCTTCTGCCCAAGCAAAAGAAACCATTGGCACTGCTAAGAGACAACCAAAAACATGGGAAAAATATCTTACTAGCTGTTTGTCAGAGAAAGGGCTACCATCTAGAATATATACAGAACTTAAACAAATTAGTTTTCCCAAGTTTAAAGGCCCAATTCAAAAATGGGCATCTGAAATGAACAGATATTTCTCAGAGGCAGAAATCAAAGCAGCCAAGAAGCATATGAAGAAATGTTCAACATCACTGGTCATTTGAGAGATGAAGATGAAAACAACACTGAGATTTCATCTCACTCCACAAAGAATGGCTGCTATTGTGAAATCAACCGGCAATAAAAGCTGGCAAGGCTGAGAAAGGAACCCTTTTCTACTGTTTGTGGGATTGTAGACTTGTACAACCATTGTGGAGATCAATGTGGAGATTGCTCAGAAAACGAGGATTAGAGGTTCCATTTGACCCTGCTATTCCCCTGCTAGGGATATACCCAAAGGAATTAAAAGATTCATATGTACCCCCATGTTTATAGCAGCTAAGTTTGTGATAGTCCAATCTTGGAAAAAACCCAGATGCCCATCAACTGGAGACTGGATAAAGAAGGTGTGTTTTTTTTTAAATAAAATGGAGTCTTACTTTGCCATAAGAATAACATTCATTCATTTATGAGCAAATGGATACACCTTGAGGACACACTAATAACTGAGATAAATAAAATCACAGATATGTAAATACCATATCTTTTCTCTGGTATGAGAACCTGTAGATGTAAATGAGTTCTAGAATGTATGATAACTTTTGTAAAATAGGAAATATTCAAAGGGAATGTAGTTGGGGAATGTAATGAGGGGAAAGAATAAATATGGCTTGAAAAGAAAAAGAAATAGGCATGTATATAAGGGGAGGGAAGTTGTGGGTGAGTAGGGATATGGGTAAAAATGAGAACTTCTGTCATATACTGGTACAAATTCCCCAATGTTGAGTGTGATTGTGAACTGTATATAAAATGTACCACTAAAAAACTCAATTTAAAAAGAAAGAAATTATAATTTAAAAATCTATTATATTCTCCTTTTTTTAGATATGTAAATCCCCTCTTCCCCCCCAAAAAAACCCCACACAACTGATGCCCAGTGTTGAAGTCAAATGCTATAAGAACTTCCAGAGTTTTGAGCTTGTAAGAAGAGATCTGCCTTTGTTTCCAGTCTGGGCCACACTGGGCAAATCTGATCACACCCCCTCCTGCTCAACTTCTCCCCTGGTTTCTCCCAGGTTGCAGATCGAGTCTTCCACACAACCTCGAGGGCACATAGGCTGAGGACTCTCTCCCAGTCCTTCATACCACATGGCCCTGCCACTGCAAAGACTTCTTTTCAGTTCTCACAAGTAAGGCTCTTACAAAGAGGTGTTTGCACATGTCATTCTGTTGCTGCTACACTTTAGTAAATCTTACTTGTCTCTAGATCTGTGTTGTCCTCACCTCTGCAAAGCTTTATTTGACCTGACTAGGTCAGATCCTCTCTTTCCTGTCCTGACTGTCACCGATGAAACTGTGGAAGTAACTGAATGATCCTTTCCAAATATCTGTGTCCTTTAAACTCTTCAAGGGCTAGAGCTCTAGTGTGGTCATACTAATTACTTCAGCCCTTAAAGGACTGGTGCACATGAGGACCTCAATCTTCACTTGAGTCTGGTGAATGAGTGAATGATGGAAATAATTTAACAACAAATAATAATAATAATTCATAATAAAATAATAATTCTCACAGAAGGGAGAAATGCATAGGGCTGCTATAATGTCTGGATGACAGAGGGTCTAGAAAGCCTAGAGTATGGGAGGATTGCAGTAAATAGCAGCGATGACTTCAGTTAAATTGATTCTGTTCAGTACTTTGTTTCCCTTCCATGCTTTCAACAAGCTTTAGACTTGGCACAACATAAAATGTATTTATTTGTTTGCATTTAAATGGGAATCACAATTTAGAGGTTTAACTTTGTTTTGGGGGTTAATGGAGATTGTACTCTGAGCTTTCATACTGAGCTAAATCCCCAGCCTTTTCTTCAGTTTCCATTTTGAGACAGGGTCTCCCCAGGATGGTAAATTCCCCAGGTTGGATTCCAACCTGTGATACTCCTGCCTCAGCTTCCTAGACTTCTAGGAACAACTTTTAATGACCATATTAGCTATGTTAAGCTATTAGTAGTGAGCATTTACACAGAAATCTTAGCCATCCATTGATTTTTGTTTCACCTATGACCTTTTCAAAGTGAGTGAAGCACTTTAGGGAAGCAGGGACACATTTAGCTGACATGTTTATCTCTGACTGGAATGTCTGCTCATTGAATTATTAGTTCAGGAAATCTGGAGGCATAACAATGTGAGCTCCCCCAATCTGAGAGTAATCACAGCATTTGGTCATTACCCAACACCAAATTTAACTGTATATTTGCAGGACTAAACCCTATGCCTCAGGAGGTACTGAAATCCCATCCCCTGCTGAGAGGCATTGAATTATGAGTATTCTTCATAGGACCCTAGAATGCTGTGAGATTACATCATTCTAAATTTTTCAAATCATTGTGATCCTGTGTCACTCTGCATGTGACATAGAGCAGCTATAGAGTGATTCTCAGAGCAATCCTTGGACTTAGGGTTTTGGATAATAAGGCACGTCCAGTAGCCCCTCCTACTGATCATGAAGATACCCTATGTTCTATGAAATTCTATGAAACAGAATTTTGGTTTTCCTGGCTGTGTCCTGGGAAAAGTGGGCCCTCAGTGAGTGCAAGATGCAAAATAGTTTGTGATAGCAAGTGATCCACACAGCCTTCTTTCCAGTACATAAAATTTTATAAAGATTGTTTTTAATTTAATAAGTATACTATTTTACTTATTAAAATTAATAGCCTTACCATGTAAGGACAAGTTCATTCTATATACCCCAAAATGGCCTGGACCTCATCCTCCAAAGCAGTGGAAACTACACATTTGTGCACTCCTACCTAAGCCTCTCCTTCAGATTTGTATACTCAACACATTGCTCGAGTTAAAAAGGTGTTTTATACAACTCCTTAATAGTTTGAAATGATTCTCTGTAACTTCAAACATTTCTAATCCAAAGGAATAGACAAACTGAACCTGAGAAGCATATTAAGATTTGGTCTGAACTTCGATTCGGAGCTGGCTGATAGCCTCAGTGCTGGGGCATCTGAACTCTGAGAACAGCTGGTTTGGGATGTGTGTTACTACATCTTCCTCAGAGAACAGCATGAACTTTCTATGCCCTTTTGATCAAGCGTCTCCATAACAGTAAGTATAACATCTGAAACATCCTATTTATTCAAAGGCTAACATCTTCTTACTGTTACAAAACACAGTCAGCGACTAACTTCAATTCATGATTTTCATTTATATGTGACTTTAGCAACCAGGTTAAAGAGACTCAGGAACAAAAGGGATCAGATGTTGAAAACAAACAGAAAAACAAACCTGAGGCTATTCAGAGAAAGGCAAAACCTGAATAAGGAGCATCTTCACTAATCAGGTTTTTCTCTGCATACTTTTGCCCTATGAAGGAAGACATTTTAGTTCAAGGGACAAATAAGTGGGAAAAAAATAATGAGAAAAAATTGTGTTGACCTGCCGAGAACTGTTTCCTCCTTGTTTCACTGAATTTTAGTCCATAGCTGACTTTGCAAAAATTAGAGTAATAACGGAAAGCACCTAGAAAGTGTATTCATTAATTAACCAGTAGAAGCTACAGGTGGATTCCATTGGAAAACAAGATCTCTGAAAAAAAAAAAAAAAAAAAAAAAAAAAAACAAACCAGGCTCCCTGCAGCAATCAGCTCAAGGTCAACCATCAGGACCCCTCCTCTCACCCTGGGGTAACCCCAGACATTTCTCCCTGTTTAGTTAGGGATAAAGGACATCTGCGAAGGAGGTCAGATCCATAGATAAACTGTTACCAGTCCTCCAGAAACCCAGATAAGACCTCAAGTGGTCTATTTTGAATTCTTTTGCATCTTTATTACAGCCACTCCCAGTTCATTCCTAGAGGCAATATCCACAGAATGAACAGAATCAAAGCAATTCAAAAAGTGAAATGATGACCATCTGGGTGGCCAAGTCAAAAGGTTCTCTACTGTCAAGCCCTTTGCCTCTGGAAGGCCCCTGAAGAACCCTTTCATAAATGAGTTTTATTGTCATTGTTAAGCTCTGAAGAGAAATAAAGTTGAAATAGCTGGTGGAAGCAGCATAGACATGTAATGCCATCTTTAAATGTGAGCACATAAATTGCTGTGGTAATAGAACAAACTATACAAATATCCATTAATTCTTTAATTCAAGAATACACTGCATCTTTGGAAGATTACCAAAACTAGGATTGATCTGAAAAAGTCTAGTGGCTTGCCTCATCTCAGAAAGAAGCTCGCATTAGACTGAGAGCTGTGTAAAGCTATATTCTCTCATTGCAACATAAATCCAAAGTTTAAGCCCTCTCACAAGTGCAGTCTGAGGTATATGACTTCAACAAACTGCACACAACCACTAGCAAAAAATCATGTTTGCATTGTCTCCATCGAACCTTCCATCAGTGATGGGAGAAGGCAAAATCCACATTTATATATATATATATATATATATATATATATATATATATATATATATATATATATATATATATTTTTTTTTTTTTTTTAAACCTGTAGCCTGCCGGGCGTGGTGGCTCACGCCTGTCATCCCAGCACTCGGGAGGCAGAGACAGGAGGATTGCTGAGTTCGAAGCTTGCCTGGGCTACATAGTGAGCTGAAGGCCAGCCTGAACTACAAAGCGAGACCCTGTCTAAAAAAAAAAAAAAAAAGAAAAAGAAAAAAAAAAAAGAAATTTCCACAGATTCAGCATTTTTCAGCATTAAAAATGGCAAGAAAGTCCTTGCATGAGTTCCCCTTCTAGAACTTTCCATAACACATTGCAAATCTGTATCATGAAATTTTGCCTAATGCTATCACAAGTCCTGTCTTTCAGGTATAATTTTGGAATGTAACACGAGATTCAATTTGGGACAATTACAATGGCTGTATTAAGCATCTCATTATGCATGTTCCTGCACACACGCACACACACACACACAAACATAATTGCTCTTTTGAATTATAACTTAGTAAACTTTGGAGGCACAATACAGGAACTACACAAACTTCACTGTCGGAACAATAACAATATTGCACTAAATAAAGAATTGGGATGTGTATATACAATGTACCAATAAAGATAAAAATTAAAAGAAAAAGAATAGGGGAGCCAGGTGTGGTGATTTACACCTGTAATCCCAGCACTCTGGAGGCAGAGACAGGAGGACTGCCGAGAGATGGGACTGGCCTGGGCTACATAATCAGTTCAGGGCCAGCCTGAACAACAAACCTCAAAAAACTACAAAAAAAGAAAACAAGAAGAAGAAAAGTAGAAAGAATCAGGACAAATGGGAGGGAGCAGATTCTTGTGTTTACCTTGCTCCTAAATTACAGGTTAAAAGTTTTCCCAGCCAGCAAAGTGGAGATATGGGAGAAGTGGAAAGTGTGTAGATAAACTAAAATTCTTCCCAGTTTATGGAAGATAAATGTGAATTTCTACGTTCTCCTCTGTTGCCTGAATAAAAATAAGGTGTTTTAATTAGCCAGGAGTTTATTTAAATTCCATTTTGGGTTTGCTCCGGAACAGTCTGCAGACTTGCTAGGTGCTGGGATAACAGTGAGCACAAACTTCTACGAAGCCACCAAGGGCTCCGGAGAAGGAAATTTTCACCTGCTGGGTTCCAGCCACCCGCAGCCCAGGCCCCAGCAGCCCCTTCTCAGCCAGCCTTGCACAACCTGGCGCTGACCTCAGCTCCCTTCCCTCGTTGGAAGCCGGGGGTCCTACCGACCCGAGGCTCCTATTTCACGTTCAAAACGAAATGCGTCTGAGAAGATGGTAGGGAAAGCCACCTTCTGTGGTGTCTGTATTATAAATGTCTCTCTAGTCACTTTAAGGCAGCCAGTCTAAGGCACATTTTGAAGGATAACCCCGCCAGCCCGCGCCCGGTCCTGAACAAGTGGCCTCACCCCGCGCCGGGCGGGCGCCCCCTGGTGGCTGGCTCGGGCCTAAGCGCGCGGCTGCCGGAGACTCAATGGACTCGGCGAGCAGCGGGCGCGCGCGCCCGGAGAGGCCCAGCTGTACCGTGCCGGCAGCGCCGGAGGCGCAGTGGAGCTGGCAGCAGTGGCCTTGTCCACTGTCACCCCTCAGGTGAGGGCCGCAGGCCAGCGCCCGGAAATAACACGTGCTGCTTCCCCTGCCCTCTCTAGTTCAAAGCCCCGGCGGAGCGGAGTCCGGAGAAATATGGAACGAGAGGGAAAGGCGAGAGCGCCGCGAGGCAGGGAGCGCGCGGGGACAGAGGAACAGGAGGTCGGGAGGGGCAGCTGGTGCCCGGAGGCTGCCAGCAGTTGGGGGGTAGAGCCCGAGGCGCCAAGCACGTTTTCCTAGTACCAGGTTTTAAGAACTCCGAACCCGTACAGGGGCAAGATCGCAGGTGCTGTTCGGGAATTCTGACCCGGGAGCAGGTACTTCCCTTTCAAGCCAAAGCGTCCTGTGATTCTTTAAGTAGAAGGAGCGCGGGAGGCGCGTTCATCCTGCACGGGGACCCCACGTGTGAGCACGTTCCTTGGGGCGCGAACTGCGCGAGCGCAGCGCGTGGGGGGCGCTGCACGTTTTAAGTGGGCAGAAGTCAGCCAGTCTTCAGGACGGACCGCAGGAGTTTCCCGAGCAGTGTGCTTGGTGTCGGGGTGGGAAGCCAAGGACGACCCTCCTGGCGAAGCGAAGGCGTTCTGCAATGGAACCGGGGCCGCCTGCTCTCCCACCCCCGCACCCCATTTCGGAAATCCGTGTGGTTACCCCAAGTAATTGTGTGTGCGTGTGTGTAGTGCTGAATTAATTCCAAAGGCTTACGCTGTAGAATTTCCTGATCTAGTATGTCTAACGAAACGGTTAAAGCAACCCTTCCACATATAGAAATAATAAAATTTTAATAAAACGAGAACTACGAGTCGACACAATCACAAACAAATCCCAGCGAGAGCAGCAGGGACTTGAAACCCGAATCTGCATTCCGTTCCTCCCGTGCGAGGCCGGGCTGTGGGGGAGGTGACTGGTCCCGGTGCCTGGTGTATAATCGGGTTAATCCAGTAGACAAAGAATAAACCAATAGCCCTCCCACCTCACTTCCCGCTCCCCTTTCCCTCCCCTTTCGGTTCCTCCTGGCGCCCCTTCGGCGAGTGGAACGGAGGGGAGCAGCAGGCTTGAGAGGGATTCCGCGTCGCCCTGAAACCTGTACGCCCGCTTCCGAGGCCGGCGCGGCACGGCCCGGAGCGGTTGGAAACGCGTCCCCCTCCCCAGAGCCCGGAGAAAGTTCCGCAAGTCCGCCCGCGCGCGCAGCCCTCCTCGCGGCCTCTGGGGAGCCTAAGGTCAGTGCTTCCTTGAAACTAGACAAACTGACCCCGCCGTGCCCGGCCCGGGCCCGCGGCGCCCCGCGTGACGGCGCCCGGCTGCAGGACCGGCCGGGGACGCGCGGGGCGGCGCGGTTGCCCTTTTGAAAGCCTCCTGCGGCTCGGAGCGCTGGCGGGCGCTGAAGTGTGAGTGAATGTAGCCCCGCGGAGCCAATGAGCTGGGACCGGATGCGATATATCCTCTGGGACAACAACTGCTCTGTTCCGCCTCGGATCCACATGACGCCATTTACTGCAGCCGCGGCGGCCGCGCAGCTCCCTGCCTCCTCCGGAAAGGCGAGGGCGCGGGCCAGCAGCGAGCCCCCCCCGGCGGGGCCCCGGGCCCTCCTCCCGCTCTCCCTCCTCCGCCCCCGCCTCCGCCCGCCGCCCCCGCCTCGGCCTCGCCGCCGCGCCTCCGCAGCGCCCAGTCTGCACCGCCGAGGGCTGCGCGCCGCAGCGGAGGAGAGGGGCCGGCGGAGCGCGCAGCGCCCAGGCCCCCGCGCCCGCCCGGGGCTCGCGGCCCCGCGCCCCGCTCCGCCGCCGCCGCTCCGAGGCGACCGTTCCGCAGGTCCCGGCGACCCGGCTTGCTAGATTCTTTGTAAGGCCGTTTCTTTTCTCACTCGCTCATCTGCCAGGAATAGAGACTCGCTGTTGGCGCTTCGGCCTCTTGTCCATTGAGAAAAACAGAGGAAATACTCCGCGTGCGCTTCTGGAAGGGGGGTCGCCCCCAGCCCCGAGCCCCGGAGCGTTCAGTGGCGGGGGGGACTTGGCTCCGAATCTTGCTCTCGCTTTTTCTTCTCCGATTGCTCGGAAGCTGGACTGAAGCAGAGTTTGGGAAGAAGGGGCAAAAGTTTGCATCGGGACTGGATTTATTTGCACATCGCAGAAAGAAGAATCCGAGGGAGAGGGGTTGGTGCAGAGCCGCGATCACGGTGAGGCGCGTTTGGCTCTTGGGCTGGAGCCGCGGCTGGCGCGTTGTGGGCAACATGGAGTAGGTGCAGCAGGCGGGGAGCGGGGTCCGCCGCCGCCTTAGCCTTCCGGCTGCCCGCGGGGGTCGGGGACCCGCTGCCCGCGCAGCTCCCTGTGCCGGCGCGGGCCGGGCCTGCCGTGGCGGGGTTACCGGGCGCGGTCCGTACAGTGTTCCCAACCGGGAGACCCCAACCCCGCGCACCCGCGCTCTTGGGGGTTCGGGGCTGAGGACGTCTGGTCTCGATTCTGCCTTAACCCTAACTTCGGCCGCGAGTTCGGTAGAGGGAGGGCGAGTACTTTTTGTTTTCTAGGTCGCTCTTGCAGGCGCTCTTGTTTCTAACCTGTTCCTCCTCCCTGCGGACAGCAGAAGTTCTGGGCGAGCGTGTCCTACGGCGGAGGCGCCGGTGGGGCCGGGTTGCTCGCCTCGCCGGGACCCGAGACCCCGCGGGTGGAAAGCGACAGAGCCGGGTGGAGGGAGTCCCCGCCTCGGCTCGGTGTGGACAGTCTAGCCGGGTGCTGGTGGGAGCGTCGCCCAGCCTGGCGCCGCGTCTCTGAGGTTCGGAAGTGCAGCTTTCTCTCTTTTCCGCTCTCCGTGGTCGGTCTAGGTCACACTTTTTTTTTTTTTTTTTGACCCAACACAGGAAGAAAGTCATCAAGTGGTCGCGATCATTTTCCACTACCTGAACGTGGGTAGCAAAAAGAGGCTAGTTTTTTTCCTCTCTCTTTTTGGGTTGCAGGTTCTCCTCCTCCTCCTCCTCCTCCTCCTCCTCCTCCTCCTCC
>PVIC010049247.1:0-13228 GCA_004025085.1 Thryonomys swinderianus
TCATTCCTTACAGTGTGGATTTGAGCCTTTTCCTTCCTTTGTTTGATAAGGTTGGCTAAGGGTCTGTCGATCTTATTTATCCTTTCAAAGAACCAGCTCTTTGATTCATTGATTCTTTGTATTGGAGCTCACTATGTAACCTAGGCGAGCTTCGAACTCAGCAATCCTCCTGCCTCTGCCTCCCGAGTGCTGGGATTGCGGGCGTGAGCCACCACGCCTGGCACTGTGGTAAGTGGTGTTGATTATTGGCGGGCGTGAGTCTCCACGCCCAGCATTATATGTGCTTAGCAGGGATCGAACTCAGGGCCTTGCGCTTGCGAGGCAGGCGCCAGAACCACTGAGCTAACCCTCCGGCCCGATAGCTGCTTTTTCTTACTTGTGCATTTGGTGCCTTCGCTTGACGTTTTGTTTGACTCAGCTGTGGCTCCCTGAGAACCCTCTGGGGCACTTTTTGACTGAGAAGCAGAATTTTCATGGGTCTGTTGACAATGTATATTTCTTCTGAGAAGTGTTTATTCATTTCAGTTTTCTATATTTTAATCAGGATTTTATTGGGGGAAGCCTATTATTTTAATTCTTTCAATATTTTGATATTGGTTTTCTATCTGAGGTAGAGCTGAGACATTCTCCCCATTCCGTAGGTGCCTCTTCACTCTGTTTGCTTTTTTCTTTTCTGTGCACAGCAGTTTTAACGTTTAACGTGATCCTATCTATTTATATGATCATATGCGTTTGTCCTTGCTTTGTTCATGTGTCACATTCATTGATTTGAATATATTGAACCATCCTTGCATGCCTGCGGTGAAGCTTAACTGTGCATGATAGTTGATCTTTTTGATGATTTGCTGCATTGCTTACATACATCTTCTTGTGAATCTGTGTACACGTTCATTAAACATATACCTGTAGTTTTCTCTTTTTTTGAGACAGGGTCTTGCTTTGCAGTTCAGGCTGGCCCTGAGCTCACTCTGTAGCCCAGGCAAGCCTGGAACTCAGCAATCCTCCTGCCTCTGCCTCCCGAGTGCTGGGATGACAGGCGTGAGCCACCACGCCCGGCACTGTGGTATGTGGTAGTGATGGCCGGTGGGTGTGAGTCTCCACGCCCAGCATTGGATATGGTTACCGGGGATCGAACTCAGGGCCTTGTGCTTGCGAGGCAGGCGCTGGCACCACTGAGCTAACCCTTCAGCCCCTTAGTTTTTTCTTTTAGTTGGGTCTTTGTCTGCTTTTGAAAGCATGGTAGTGCTCAGTTCCTTGAATGAGTCTGAAGTACTCCATCCTCTTCAGTGTCATTAAGGAGTCTGAGGAGTGTGTGTATTATATCCTCTCTGAAGTTATTATTGACACCAGTGGTAAATCCAGTAGTTACAGGGTGTGCCTTACTTGGTAGGATTTTTATTCCTGCTTCAATATCAGTGCCCATTACTAGGCTCTTCAGAGTTTTTATGTCTTCTTTGTTCATTTCTGGTAATTCATATGTGTCTAGGAATCTTGTCAATTTTTTCAAGATTTTGCACTTCTTTTGATTGCAACTCTTTGTAGTATTTACTAATGATCTTCTGAATTTTAGCTGTGTCTGTTACATTGCATTTTTTATCTGTAATTCTACAAGGCCCTGAGTTTGATCCTCAGAACCATGAAAAGCAGAATTGAGAAGAAAGTATAAATAATAACTGTAGAGTTCAATAAAGTTGTTTTATTAAGCAAATTCTGTTTAAATAATAAAACGTATTTAATATCATGTACCTTATAGTGTTAGCAGGATTTGGCTGTGAGACAAAAAGCCAAATAACATTTCTGATTAGAATGAAGAGGAATGTCTGTGTAGGGATCCTTCTCTGGTATTTGTTAAATTTCACTTCAAAGTGCTATTGACTGCCCCATAGACCTTTAAGTTTGGTTCTGGGCCTGAGGCAAACTAAAGATGTTGTTAGTGACTTAGATCCTTGGGAGAGAAAGCAAAACACAAACCTTATACTATAAGTTGGTTTATAATTTTCAGTTAAAATGGAGCTATAAGGTCCACCAAAAAGTATATACACCAGGGAAAAAAAGTTATATAAATATTTTAATACTAAGTTTGTTGAGACATCATGGGATGAATTCATGTTGGCCTTTGGCCTGTACAATTACAAGAGCGCCTCAAAGTGGTAGTCATGAGCTTCCAGCTATTATTAATTATTAATGTGTATACATTTTCTGGCAGATTTTGTATGTTGATTTTTTTTCTTTACAGAGACTGCACTCCTTGTTAAAAGTTTAAAATTATGGTATTTCATCATAATATAAGTAATATTTAGTATATAGAGATAAGAAGAACTAGGAGAATAAACTTTGAATAAACTTAGATAAAATTTTTTAAATTTCGCACTGTCATACATGGATGACACCATTCATAATACAGGCTTTTGTATATTGTTTGTATATTGTTTTAAAATTTTTATTCAATTGTATATATTTTCTCAGTGTAATATGTAGGTAAGCATTATTTAAATGGTGTATATATAATATTAAACAATATCTATGTAACTTATCTAACATATACCAACATATTTTGCACTGTTACCTTATTCTTTTGGTTGAGGGTTTATTTCCCTGTTGTTGCATTTATTGTGTCCCATAAATCATATTCTATACAGAAATTTAAGAAAATTGCTATCAATTGCCAAAGACATTTAACTTCGTGTTAGCTCATCACTACCTTTGATAACACAACGATATTTTTGTTACTATATTTCCCTGCCTTGTTTCTTGTTATTCCTAAAATCTCCTTATGCAGCCTGCATCATTTTGACCTGTCTATAAATATTTCATGGTATACGTCTTCCCCCCAGCAAGCATCCCTGTAGGATCTTCACCTCTCTTGATCTCTAGTTAGCATACCTTCAACATTCTGTAGTGACTGCACTGATTAGTTCCCAGGGTATTAGGACAGATATGTAGACTACTGGGTTCAAGTGGAAGTTCCTTGTTAAGTGATAGCTATAGTCAAGGTTATTTTAAGTGCTTTCAGTGACATGAGGATTCTAACTAACATCAACATGGAAAAACGTCCATTCCTACTTAACAACTAGGAAGTACCTTTACTACTTTATAAAAGAGTTACAAGTTAAAGATTTAACTTTTTGATTTGTTTATTACCAAAAAGCTTAAAGATCCTTTGTTGATTGGTTTGCTTTCAAGGAATTCTTTAGGGTTGGTTTATTATCCATTAGCAATAAGAGAGTCTGGAAAACCCAACAAATGATAGTTTGCAGAATCTAGTAGGTAACTTCTTATTAACTCGAAGTCCATGTGCAGTGCAATCATTTGGTAACGTGGTTCACAGAACTCTAAATTTTCCTGGCTTGCTCCTCTATTTTTTTACCTTAAAGAACTTCCTTTGCTATGTGATTGTGATTTTCTGAACAACTTTATCAACAAGCAAGAAATAACGAGCTAATCCAAATCCCTAGTGTCTGGGAATTGCAGAATCATCTGGGAATCTGAAGGGAATAAGATTATTTTGAGATTTTAAAGGATATAAGTTAGAAGCCAGGATCTGTTTTCGTGCCAACTTGCTCTGTGACCTTTTACTGTTCCCTCATCTTTTCGATAATTTGTTTCCTTAAGTAGGCAGCAGTGATAGAGAGCATGGTTTTTTTCCAGGGCATCTTGCTGGCTAATTTTATAAAATTCAAATCACTCTGAGAATCATTTGTGGCAATTGCTCTTTTCCAAATGTTTCTTTGCTTTGAATGTCCTATCTGAATATTAGATTGTTTCTCCAGATGTTATGGCTTGTGTTTCCTGCTAGAGAATTTGATTGTTGATTCCTGCCTATATTTCTCAGGATTTGTGTTATTTTGCTGCCTTAGGTAAGGCTTTTATGAATGCTCAAAGTCTTAAAGTTTGGATTCAGTTCAGATAGAGGATATTTCCAAAGAACTTCTGCTCATCTATTTCCTCCCTTGAGACTAGAGAAAAAAATTAGCTCTCTCCCTTCTCTGATAGGGTGAGAGCTACAATTGTTTTTCTCTTATAATATATTGAGTATACTGACCTCTCACCTAAACCTTGGGTCAAAGGGAGAAAATGATTGTTTTTAATTGGATGATTACTTCCATATGCTTCTCTTCTGCTAGAACTCTTTTTAAAAACAAAAACACCCCAATACTCTGGGGGAAAATGGAACTAAAAAAGGGACTATGAAGCATGTTATAAATATCCAAGGTTCACTGACAGATGGGCCATGATGTGAGCTTTAGCCCCCATCACTACTATGTGTCCAGGAGCAAAGTGCTTAACGCATTAGAACCTCAAAATTCTGATCAGTGAAAGTACTGTGATCATTATTAACCCAGATACAAGTTAAGTATCTTCTCATCTTGCTGTGAAAATCACGTGCAGTGCTTGTCTCACAGTGCTTAGCCTGGAGTCTGACATATTTTGGGTACCTAATATGTATCGTCTGAAAAATAGAGATTAAAAAAGAATATAGCACCCTGCCCCCAATTGTGAAATATTAAATCTTTCCGTGTCCAGGACATTTTCATCGCTCACTGCGGAAAGCCTCTGTGGAAGCGACGAGGTCTTTGTGCCTATTGAGATCCTGTGGGCTGCTCTGACCGTGCCTCTCCAGAACACCCTTTCTCACGTCACTCGCTTAGTTCTTCTTGTGAATGTTGAAGCTCTTGCTATAGCTGCTTCCTCCCTCTCAAGGCCTCTGGACCGTGATGTCTCCAGCACAGCAGCTTTGCTCTAAAAGTTCACAGCACTTGGAAACAGTTGTCAGAGCTGTCACTGTGTTGAGTCTAAGAGGGGTTTGTGTTGAGGAGTCTAATGCCCATCCTAAGAGGGTGGGGATTTGAAGGGGCAAGGGAATGGGGAAGAAATGAGAATTAAGTTGGGTAATATACTGGTATAAATTCTCAACATCAGTTGTGATCATAATGTGTATATAAAGTGTACCAATAAAATCAGTTTAAAAAAAGAACCAGCTACCTGGTAATACAATCAGAAGCAACACATAGGGATGGTGTGAAGTATAGACCAAACCACTTGCCTGGTTTACTCTTGTGTTTTTCATTTGAGATCACCTTATTCCAGGATCCTGGGAGAATTAAAACATTCTCACTTGGATGTATTTCTCTGAATATGGCTTTCTAAAAAAAAATCTTTAGGAGTGAATTTGTTAGTCTTGTATTTTCTCTCTTCCTTACTTGAAAAGATGTTTCTATAGAACTTTTATGTATTGTGCTCTTAAAATCTTCATTTTTCACATTGAAGAATATTCTTAGATTAAAAACAAGGCACTTGAATAGAACATGACCAGGATCATGCTGGGTTCCCATTGCTGGGCTGTAGTCTGTGCCTATTTGAAAATCTGAATGCTGAGTTTTCTTAATTTTCAAGTAGCTAGAGGACAGAGAGAGAGAGAGAGACAGAGACAGAGACAGAGACAGAGAGACAGAGAGAGGGAGGAACGGAGGCAGGGAAGGAGAAAGAACATGTGTGTGTGTGTGTGTGTGTGTGTGTGACTGAATTATTTCTTTATCTCCAGTATGGCATTTCATGACTGTAAGTTCTGTAAGGCTACTGACTTTAATGCACAATGTCATCTTATACATAAATTTGCCTTCTCAATATTTTCTTATTCAAAGAATTTATAAAACCTTTTTGTAGCCGGGTGTGGTGGCTCACGCCTGTCATCCCAGCACTCGGGAGGCAGAGACAGGAGGATTGCTGAGTTCGAGACTTGCCTGGGCTACATAGTGAGCTCAGAGCTAGCCTAAACTACAAAGTGAGACCCTGTCTCAAAAACCAAAAACAAAAACAAAAACAAAATCTTTTTGTAGTTTATAAAGAGATTCAAATTTTTATGTAAATTTTTATATAAACTTAAAATTGAGGGTATTGGCAAAAATAATGGGCTAGTGAGAGAAACAACTTCATTTTTAAAAAGATTATTCATTAATGTGTCTTTTGGTATATGTCAGTCTACTTGTCTGAGTTAAGGGGTAATACCATTTGACATTTATATAAGTTTCCTGGAAGATTAAAGCCATCATATTGCAACAATACATGCATACCCATGTTCATAACAGCACAACTCATAATGGCTATATCTTGGAAGTGGTCTATGTCAGCAGATGAATGGATAACGAAAAGATAGTACTTGGAGTCAGTGGAGTAGTATTATGCCATAAAGAAAGATAAACTTGAATTGTTTGTAGGAAAGAGAACACATCTTCACACCAAGTGAAATCAATCAGATACGCAAACTTAAATATCACATGGTTTCTTTCACATAATAAACCCAAAGCAAACATGAAGAATAAAGTCTAAGATTAAATCATAGAAAGAGAGAGAGCTTTCTCAGAGGGGAATCAAGGGGAGGAGGGAGAGGAAAGGGAGGGAAGGGGAGGGAAAAGATGCAGAAGGAATTAAGATGTGTTACGTGTGTGCAGCGACCCCACACGAGGAATGCAGACATCGTGGACTGCACACATGCCCCAGGAAACTAAAATGCAACCCTTTTACTAACGCTTTATGTCTGTCAACTGGTGGGAACCCCAGGGCTGTCATTACTACCTCAGTGTAAAAGCCAAAGAGTTCATAACAGGCTGTTAATATAGGTAGGAAATAGAACGACGGCTCCTAAAGATGGAAGAGAGCAACAAGCCCAGGAGAGCGAGAAGACAGTAGTCAGTCTCCAGTTGCAATCCGGGAGCGAGGACGGTTCGCAGGAGGACACGTGTGGCCAGAGTGAGCCGGAATGCGGTGTCCGTCTCAGCAGAGCTGAAGGGGGCTTGGGATGCTCGTCACACAGAAGTGCACGGGTGAGGTAGTGGGTGTCCGTGCACTGACATAAGGAATTCATTGTCTGTGTGTGAATGAGTGAATCGATAAATTCATGTAGCAATTAGGTATTTTTGCTCTTACTCTTTCCAGATGGAAGCCAGGTATATGTAGTGTTTAATTCAACGACTTTAGGTTCTAGAATAGTTTGACCTTGAGTCATCCACTACATTTCCACATGTGTCAGGGGGAAATCTCCATCGAACCTCCTTCCCCTACCACATACTCCATATCTTAAATTCTTTAGGGTATGTATTATAACCTGCTAGCAGTGACCTAGATATATTCCTGTCCAGAGACACGGGGGGGGGGGGCGATTAAACTGCACATCAAGGTTCTTTTTGCCTTAAATGCTCCTTGTCATGCTAAGCTTCTTACTTTGACTAATATTTCAACTTGTTCCTCTGACTTCCCCAGAACATTACATGATACTGTTTTTCTAGTTGGAGTACTTGAATCCTTCCTCCCCACTATTGATGCTTTTTAACTTAGTATGTTCTTTTTCATTTTGATCCTTTGGCTTTTTACCCTCTCCGTTTCCGTATTTCCAGAGTTTATAGACTGTCACTAGGATTTCCTCTGAATCCTTTAGACAAGTCATCTATACTTTGCTCTTCTAATCTTCTGTGATAACAGGCTTCCTGTTACTTATATTTCTGCTCTTGTACTCTCAGTGTGTTCCAGATTCACCAGTAGAGAGTCCCTAAAGAAAGCAGAATTTCAGGTGCAAGCATTTCAGAGCTGGGTAGACACTTATACCTCTGTTTACTGTGACGTCTTTCCATCTGCAATTCAGAGCAGCGTTTCTGTGAAGGTTGCTACATTTCGGGCTCAGACTTACCCAGAGGGCAACACATTCTAGCCTCAGTTTCCTTCCAGCAGTCCCCTGCAAAGGCTTTTTCTTGGGATCTGCCCTCCTGCTCTGTGTATCTGCATTTTCATTCATTTCCTCTCGTGTAGA
This sequence comes from Thryonomys swinderianus, assembly GCA_004025085.1. Classification (NCBI taxonomy): domain Eukaryota; kingdom Metazoa; phylum Chordata; class Mammalia; order Rodentia; family Thryonomyidae; genus Thryonomys; species Thryonomys swinderianus. Next base: position 7,802 of record PVIC010049247.1, read on the forward strand.
AGCTGGCCTCTTCCCAGTCCGACTCTCATTTTGTTACTTGATCCCGAGCTCTGGAGCTCCTGGCAGAGCATCTGCATTATCTGTCTGTCTTTGCGATGCTCTGCAGCCTTGCCCAGCTTACTGTCATCTGCAGATTTCATTAGCACACTGTTTACTACATTCCGAAGATCGTTAATAAAATGGCTAAACAGAAGAGAAGGCTGATGCAGACATCTGTGGAGTCTCTCTCCACTGCCCCCACAAGTTGATGGCTGTTATTTTATTCAGTCCTTGGGGGGGCTTTGGTCATTTATTCATCCAGTTCCCTCTCTGAACACCCTCTTCTTGAATCCAAGCGACTGAATTCATAATGTGTGATTGTCTTGCAGCACTTTATAATTGCCTGAACAATTCATCAGGTTTGTCTGACAGCATTGAGTCCTCATTAAGCCCGAGGATCACCGGCAGTTTCTGTTATCCTCTAGATCACAGAATCTCTGAGTAACAGTGTATGTGCCCCCCTTTAATTACCATCCCCCCTTTATTAATTTTCTAATCTTTGCTGTAGATGACAGATAGTATGAAGAAAGACGGGCTTGGTGTCTGTGTGGCTGTTGTGTACAGAGGGTCATAAGTACACATGCATACAAGGAGCTTAAATTCCCTTGCTATCCAAACAGACAAATTAGTTGTCTCTAATTTTGGATGATGATGTATAATTCACTTACACTGAAAAGTCAAATGACTAGATTTTTAAAACTGATAAGAACCAAGATGTGTTCAGAGAATATCTATCATGTAGTTGGCACTGTAAGAAGAGGTGATGTATCTCATTCTTTGTGATTACATCAGCTCTGAAATGCAGGTATTTTGAATGTGCACTAAACTCCAGGGCACTGTCACGCAGATTAGAAAAAGTGACACCGTGTAAAGGGAACAGGCTCTGCCAGGATTTAAGAATCCACTGACCCCAGACATATTTGCTTGTGTATAGCCTGGCAAATCTGTAGAGCAGCCCTGATGTTTTCCACTTAATTTAAGAGAAATAAGAGTCCTGTAAGAGTTAGTCTTGGGCTCAAAACTAATGCAGTTTATTGCAAGCTATATTGCTTCTCTGGAGATGGAATAAATAGAGATCTGACTCACGTTCCTATCATTGTGTGCTAAATTCAAACAGTGCTTTTTCCTTATGAATGGATGGAGATAGTTTAGTACATGGCTCTTTGTTTACATTACTTTTTTTGTCTATAATTGTTGCATTTTATGCAAACAAGATTATGAAGAAGACTGCATATCCCCTGGGCTCTGAGATCCTTCTTTGCCGTGTGGTTGAATTGTATCCACCCACCCCCTTGTTGTTTAAGTCCAAGCAACACAAAATCTTCTAGCTTGCTTATATTAACGCCGATTAAATCACTGACATGACTTGATCACATAGAACTACCACATAAGAAGTGTTTTGAATCCTTTGATGCTTTGGCTTAAATTGCTGGATGTATTTATAAAGACATAGAGGTTTAGGCAAGTGCAGTGGTAACACACACACACACACACACACACACACACCCCTACACCCATAAACACGTATCTCTATGTGTATATAATATATATTCTTAGAAATAAAATACCCCTTAAAATTATTGACCTAAGCATTTTATCTTTTCACTTTGTTTTCTTCTGCTACTGTTTTCCTTTTCTTGGAATGCTATGTTTACTGAAATGTGTCTTCTAGTGTAGCTATAGAATTTTTCGTTGTTGAACAACATAGATTTCTTGTTCAACACCTCTGACATTCAGGTAAATGGAACGCAAATGGGTGTGGGAGTTGTGTGTGCGCAGAGCCACTCTGACACCCTGAAATCTGTGCACATAATCTACTTGGAAAGCTTTGAGCCCCAGCAGAGTACAAAACCATATACGTATCCTGCATTGATTTACAGCACCTGCTACAGCTGCTTGGAGTTTGGCAGGCTTTTTCTCTGCAGCCAAATGCTGTTGCAATTGCTGGGCAAGTCTAGATGGAGGTCATATTTACTGGATGTGTTTATAATCTGTAGAGTGATCTAAGCCGTGGAGGGCTAATTTCCCAAAGATCAATGAGTAAGGGAGGATTTCAGAGCTTATCCTCTTTATCCAATTTCCTGTGTCCTAATGAGATGGCTGACACCTGTTTGGAATCTTTGTGATTAGGAACTCTTCTGAGAGTCAATAAAGGGTATGACTTTCATAAATCTAAATGAGAGGTGACTTGCGGCTCGCATTGTGATTCACGCCATGAGGAGCCACTTTGCTGCCCTGTCCGGCTGTGCTGTCAGTGGCTGACCATGAGCAAAATCAGGTTGGAGCCAAAGGACTTGAGAGGATTTTCCTGCCTCTCAGATGTTAGGACTCTTTTTGCTATTAATACGTATTGTCTGCATTATTTTCCCTTTTTTTTGGGGGGGGTTCAACTTAATTCAGTGGCAGTTTGATTCAACAAATGATGATTATATACTTTCCACTTAAAAGACACATTAAAATAAGTTGATATTTAGGTAGAACATGGAGCTGAACAAATATACTGAATGATATTAATAAGAACTGCTCGTACTTAAAAATTGAGTCTATTGCTACATTTTAGGCATACATTATGGCCACATTCATTACTGAGAATTTGTGTACATGATATATCTTGATTCTTACTTTTTCCCATTCCTTTGCCCCCTTTCATTTTTTTGAGAACTTACTAGGTATATGACAGACTCTGTAATAAGAATTTCATATGGGGCTGGGGATGTACTTAAGTAGTACCGGGCCTACCTTGGAAGCATAAGGGCCCAAGTTCAATGCCTGGTCCTGCCAAAAAAAAATAAAAAGTACACTTGTGATTGTATTTATGTTATAGACAAGGAACCTGAGACCTAGTAACTTCCCCGTTTATAAATGCTTTGAGCTGGTACCCTGTTCTAGCTGTCACCTGTTTTCTTCTGCCCCCTCTGAGCTAACCTTCTTCAGAACAGTCATCTACCTTGATCTTGTCTTCTTCACCTCCTGTTTACTCTTCTGCCCATTCATTCTGACTCAGTCCCAGTGAAACGTCATCATGGAGGGCAGAGTTCCTTCCGCATTTCCCAGCAGGGCACTCCTTGCCTTGGGTCGTTCACTTCCTCCCTCAAACAGGAAGTTCCCTTGATTTCCTGTCACACATTTTTCCTCATTTCTCTGAAACTATTTCTATTTTCAGTACTTCTTCCTTTGCTTAATTTATTTCTTACTGAAGCAATGTGCTACGGGGTCTCAGTCATCTTTTCTCACCTCTGGCATTTCAACACAAGTGCCCTCTAGTCCGTACTTATTTACAGAAAAGCAGAGTTGGCCTCAGCCAGTCAGCCTTTACTAATACTGTGTTGGACTTTTCCTGCTTTTTAAGCGTTTTCGGGCACTGCCTATTTTCTTTGTTTATCTGTGAGTAATCCCCATCATCTGTCGGGGGTTAAACCCTAAATTACACAGTATATTTTCCAACCTTATGGCCCCCACCTTCCATGTCAGTGATGATTCCGGAAAAGCTGAAGACACCTGTGTGTTTCTTCCGCTTCGCAAAGTCCATTTATTAGCTTTGGGAATTTTGGACTGTCTGGGGTAAGTATAGTGTTTTAATAACCGAGGAGGGGCGGAAACCACAAATACGGGAAAAGGATACTATGAAAGCTTACTTTCCAAACTGATTTGTCTTGAACTGCCCTCAGATCTGAGTCATGGAAAATAAGAGTGATGGGGCCACGCGGTCCGTCAGGCTCCGTGGCAGGTGATCCTCAGTGACCTCACGGGGATGTGCTCAGTGGTCGGCTTGGGGAGATTTTGTGAGAACACTGTAGTGTCCTCTTCCTCTGCTTATTGAGAAAGTGTGTGTGTTGGGGGGGGGGGTGTAAAAATAAGAGTTCCAGACCAGAGTGCGCTGTGGCTGACCTTGCCCTGCGGAGAGGTGTGTCCGACTGTGTGCGCCTCCGGCCGGAGTGTGGGCGCTGCTCCGCGAGGCCCCCCGCCCCCGCCAGAGGGTCCCCCCAGCCGCTCGCTCCCCAGACGGAAGCGCCTGTGGAGAGGGCCAGCCGCGGGCGCAGCGCGTGGCCAGGTGAAGACAGAACCGTGCTCTGGCCGCTGCGCCGGAGCAGCCTGTGCCGCGTTCGTGGCAAAGGGCCGAAGGGGTGATCTCGGCCCCGGGAGTAAAAGCGCAGCGGCTCAGACTGCGGCTCTCCGTCGCCTCGCCGGGCTGATTGGAATAACAGCCTTGACATTGAGTCTCCGGAGAACTGTTTTCTTCTCAGTCCAGCTAAAAATACCCAAATTCAGATTTATAATGACAGGAGCTGATAAATTTGCTGGGGAAATGCGAGGAGCGTCATGTCCTGCTAGGGAACCTGTCCTGATAAATTGATGGAGGAAAGAAATTGCCAGCCGTGGCAGAGACCCGGATGCCCTTCCCGGGGGTGGTGAGCAGCCCGCGCAGGGTTTCCTGCCCGTCAGAGCTCCCTTCAAGAACAGCAGGAAGGAGAGTGTGTGGGATAAAAGCAGAAATACAGAAAATGTGTGTATTCAATGGGAGGATGGCATGACGTCACATCTAGCCACCTTTTGTAAAGTATTTCTGCTTTTCTGTAAAATGTAGAAGGAATCCCTCTTAAAATATTCTTGCCAAGATAACAGCCCCACTTAAACAGCCCCAGATTTCAAAGAAGACCTGAGATTCAAGTAGGATCTACTAATCTTGGATTCTTAAGAAATCATAGCATTTGCTTGTAGCTCCAGGATCTAACCTTGTATTGCTCTCTGTTGAAAACCTGCCTTTTCTTTTCCCTCATTGTAGTTGGTCAGTAGAATGATAGAAGTATCACAGAATGGCCCCTTAGACTAACTGGCTTACAAGTATGTGAATTTAGCTTCAAGTTTAATTTATTCTACAATTCTCCAGTACCTATTAGAATCCAAGTATCATGATGGGTATTCTTCTAAAATAATGAAGGCATAATGTACTGATAATGTGACAGACATCCAGGAATTTATTGCAAATCAAATCGTAAATATAATGGATGCCTAAGCAATTCCTTTGGGAACTGACCAGAGGATATTCTTCTGCTAGGAAAACACTGAGAAGGCTTCAGGGAGACAGTAAAGTTCGTGCTTGGTGTGATACGATGAAGGAATACTAGAAATTTCTAAGGGGAGAGAGTGTGACCAACCGGGATGACAGTGAGGTAGGAAAAGTACCACCTGAGTTTGAGTATTAAACTTGACTATGAATAGGTTTAAATAATTTTTTCCTCACTGTTTTTTTAGTTTTGCCAAACAACTTGCCAACATCTGCTACGTTGGCTTTAATTATTTTAGATCATTAACTATGAAAATTACTGTTTGCGTTTCTCCCTGACTTGGCTTTGTGCCTGCTCTGAGCTGGCAGCTAGTGAACAGGGG
>PVIC010049248.1:0-13211 GCA_004025085.1 Thryonomys swinderianus
AAAAGAGAAAATCACCCAGTTGGAAAAGACCAAAAGGAACTAAGGAACTTCACAGAAAGGAAACCTGAACAATCAGTGGCAGGTGGCCTCTCTGATTAGTGGTGATGGCAATGAAAACGAAATCCACAGTGAGAGATCACTTAGAACTTACCACTGTGGGAAAAATGGCTAATGTCTGCCTCAAGGATGATAACGGTCAAACGAATCATCTCTGTAGTACTTCCTGTGGTCAAAACTATAACCAGTGTGAGATGAAAAACAATTTTGCATTATGCTTGCATACGTGTATGTGATTCTGGCTTTGTATCCTTTCATAAATAAAGGAAGATAATCAAATACTTACTTTTCTGTCTGAATTATACTGCAGGTTAACTCAATAAATAATGAGGAAAAGTTATGCATTAGAAGTTATTATTATATAACTATAACTTAACACACATTGATCAACTTCTCTCTGTCTCCCCTCCCTGCTACTCTCCACACATTCTGGTTAGCTCCATTGTATTATAAAATTCTTTGAGATTAAGCTATTGGATTTCACATATGATTGAGAACATGCTGTACTTGTCTTTCTGTTCTTGGCTGAAGTTACCATAATGATCTCTTATAAATTCCAGGACTTTAAGCTTTTTATGTGTGTGGTATTGGGGATTGAAATCATGACCTCATATACGTGAGGCAATCAATCACTGTGCTACACCCCACCCCAGGATTCTGTATTTCTCATGGTTCAGTAATATTCCTCTGTATAAATGTGTAACATTTCCTTGTTCTATTTATGAGCTGGTGAAACTTAAATTGTTCCCATGTCTTGACTTTGTGAATAGTGCTGTAATGAAAAATGGAGTACAGAGGTCTCTTTGGCAGATTGACTTGAATGAACACCTAGTAAGGAGATTTGGAAGTTCAATTTTTTCTCTCCTCATTGAGCCCCCAAACTGTCTTCTGGTTGGCTGTGCTACACACCATTCCCACCAACAGTGTACACAGGTTCCCTTTCCATATCTTCACCAGTACCCTTTCTTTTCACAATCATTACTACTACAGTGAGAGATCTCCTTGTGGTTCTTGTCTATGTTTACCTCTTGGTGAGTCATGTTGAAAATTTTTTCACAGACTTATTGGCCATTCATGTGTCTTCTTTCAAGAAAAGCCTGTTTAAATCTATTGTTCTTTTTGAGAGAGAGAGAGAGAGAGAGAGAGAGAGGGGGTCTCGCTTTGTAGTTCAGGCTGGCCCTGAGCTCACTATGTATCCCAGGCAAGCCTTGAACTCAGCACTCCTCCTGCCTCTGCCTCCTGAGTGCAAGTGCTGGGATGATAGGCATGAGCCACTATGCCTGGCATTGTGGTGTGTGGTACTGATTGCTAGTGGGTGTGAGTCACAAAGTCCAGCAATGTTGTATGTGGTTACTGGGGACTGAATTTGGGACCTTGTGCTTGCTAGGCAGGCACTGGAACCACTGAGTTAAATCTCCAGCACTCTATTGCTCATTTTTAAAAATCAGATTATTTGTTTTATTGAGCTTTTGATGCTCTTTATATATTTTGGATATTAGTCCTCTGTCAATATATGGCTTGTAAATATTTTCTCCTCTTCTACAGGCTATCTCTTCACTCTGTTTTCTTTGTTGAGCAGGGGCCTTTTAGTTTAACACAGTCCTACCTATCTATTTTTGCTTATGATTTTTGGACTTTTGAAGACTTGTTTAAAAAACGTTGCCCCATTTCAAGGTCCTGAAACATTTCCGTTATATTTTTCTCTAGTCTTGCAGAAGACATGTCCTATATGTACACATGGAGTCACAAAGTTCACCCTGAGTGGCACCCAGAAGAATTGATGTGTGTGTGGACTGGATTCTGTAGAGTACATGAATCTAGAGTGTGGACTGGGGTAGAGTACATCCTAGGTACTGGGATGTGGGAGACAGGGAGAAGGGCAGATGAGGCTTAGCAGTAAAAACAAGGAAAGGTGTGAAGAAGGAATCCCACAACAGAGCTGTGAAGTCAGTCAAGGAAGATGAGCTGGTGAGAAGCTGCTCTGTCTTCTGACCAAGGAATTGGAAGAAGGATGTTTTAGAGGGACTGATCTCAAACTTTTAGCAGCCAACCTTGGTGGTATCAATGTTTATGAGGCTAGTGATTTTTATGTTCTACTTAACATTTAAAACAAATGCCACTGAGAACTGACTTATCTTGTCTCCAAAAAGTTTTCTTCCTTACGCTGTTAAGGGAGAGAATGTCTCTATGCTCATGGCTTATTTTAGAATTTTTAAGTTGCCTAAGCCTTATCATGTTCCTACTTCATGCACGTTAGCATTGTAGGCACCATATAGAACATGAAACAAAAATGCTTCACCTCTGGTTCTAAAGGTGGAAGAATCATTTACAATTTACCTCAGATCTGTAGGCCTTGGAAACAGTTTCTTTTTCCCACTAAAGTAGACTTCAAAATCTTCAGTCTTCAGTCTGTCCGCATAGTCAATGTATCCTGACACTTCTTGTCCATAAGAATTGTGGTCACGAATGAAGATCACAGACTGGTAACAAAGGAAAATCGAGAATGGACAGGAAAAATGAATAAGTCATTTGAATTCAGTGTCTAGGATAATAGGAGAAACAGCTACCCAGTCTCTATTTCACTTGTTTTATGGCTCATCCTTACAATTATTCTATCAGGTAGGTACTATTTTCTCCTTTCAGGTGAAGAAACTTAGAAAACTAAGTTAGTATACAAATGATATGCATTTATAAACATTTAACAACTTCGCTAACTTTACAGAAATTTTTCAAAGAAGATATTAAATGTCTGAAATGTATTATCTACTATCTAATTGTTTTCATTTTGGTCATCATTTTCTACACACGGGAAGAGAAACAGGTTGTGTTCCCTAAGGCTGTAGAGTTAGTGACAAAACAGAAATTCAAACCCTGCTTCGTGCATTTGCCCTTTTAAGGTACATTCATTTCCCACTTGAACTACTATTTATTTCCTGCTATAAAGTTGTAAGTGTGGTCCTTTTAAAATTTTATTTTATTAGTACATGTCTGGAATGGGTGAAATTTACTTTCATCTTAGGGAGGAGGTGCCTGTTTATAACATATCTTGATTCTATTTTATGCCCCTTCCTGTCTCCACCCTTCGTCCTGCTTTGTACTCTAAACCTCTTCCACCATTTTCATTTCTATTGTTAATGCTATTATTTATAGTTCACATTCACGACATGTTTATGTCATTGTGAGTATTGGGTATATGTATGTGAAGCATCTTAAATCTCTTTATTCCTGCCTTTGGACTCAGACTCCTTTTGTTCTTTACACTTTACCTTACTCAAATGTGCATAATAAATCTATTTAAGCTTTTGCACTTATTTCATTTAACATTATATTTTCAAGGCATATACATTTTTCTAGAACTGTGAATTGTTTTTCTTTATAGTTTTAACCTATTCTACTGTATATAGATACTACATTATCTTTATGTAGTATCTAAATGGTCTACAGGGTGCTTGCAGGATTTGAGTATTCTGAATTGTCCAACTGTAAACATTGGTGTGCATGTATCACTGTAACATATGTATTTTTAGTTCTTTGGGGAAGTACATATAAAGGGGAAATGCCGGGTCAAATACAATTTTTAGTTCTTTGAGAAGGCTTCATACAGATTTCCATAATGGTTGTACTGGTTTACATTCTAGCAACATTGCAGAAAAGTTCTTTTTTCACCGCAACCTCCCCACAATTTATTATGATTTCTTGATCATCGGTATTCATTCTATAAAATGAAATCATAGTATTTTTTAAATTTCTGTTTCTCTAATAGCTAGAGGTATGGACCATTTTTTTACATGTTTATTATCTATCTGGACTTTTTTCCCCTCTGAAGTGTCTATTCATTACACTTGGCCATTTATTGATTGAGTCTTTTATTTTTGATGGTCCAAGTTTTTAGAGTTCTTCATGTCCTCTGGCTAAGGAATAACTGGCAAAAATGTTTTGTTTTTCTGTAGGCTATCTCTTCACTCTGTTGTATTGGCTTTTTCAGTGTCCAGGACTTTTTAAAAATCTTTATTGGTACATTATCTATACACATCATGATCACACTCTAACCCTTTATTGCCTGTATTCCTACCAGTAGGCAAGTCTTCTGATTTCTAACCAGAATCACTCATTAGGCTCTGCCTACAACATTTTAGAGCTTTTCTAGCATGTATGTCCAAACCTTCTGACACTCTCAACCTCCAACCAGTCTCCTAAACTCCACGGTAAAGTACAGTCATAGAAACAATCCTACTGCTCTGGTACTAATTTTAGCTAGGTTTCTTCTTGCTGGAACTTGGTACTGAACACCCAGAAGGGGTTTAATTTGGCTCTCAGTTTCAGGGGATGTGGCCCATGGTCAGCTGGTTTCAAGGCAGAAATATCAAGGTGGAGGATCATAATAGGACAAAGACATTGTTTCCTGGGGGCTGGGAAGTAGATCATGGGAACAAGGCCAATGAGAAAGGGATCAAGGATTGTATATAGTACCCAATGCCATCCTTCCACAACCTACCCAGAGACACTCAGGCGTGTGCATTACTAATCCCCTGGGCACTTCTTAAACCAATCAAGTTGACACAATTAAGGTTATCTGTGACAATCAGTAAGCATTTACTGAGAAAATGACAAGTCATTCGTGGAGCAGCAGAGAGTATCTTCAGAAATGTTTAACATACGTTTTACTCATATCACATCTAAGAAAAGGAATACTGTCTTATGTACCGGTGACTTTATGGAGCAGCCAAGAGCACAAAAATCCTACATGATCCGATGGAAAATTTGAGGTACTGAAAAAGTTGGGATATTCACCTCCTCCTCACTCAAGCTTTCCCCAATAGCCTAATAAGAAAGCCCTGCCATTGCTGCTGTTGCTTTATCTTTTGTCTGTAAATGAACACTATTACTTTCTTTCCTACATATCCCACTGGGCTATATTATGGCTAAAACAAGAAAATAAAAGACAATTCACTTTTACAAGGGTATATTTCTTGTAAAAAGACTTGGTCATCTGAAGACTATATGCTCTATTGAGAATTCCCAAAAGTAGAAACGATCATGAAGAGGTATTTTGTTTGGAATACTCAACGTTAAAATCCCACGTGTATTTCAGAGTAGTAAGATTCCTTAGCTGCGTTTTTGCTGAACACTATTAGAACAAGTCATTACTTTCCTTGATATCCTGAGACCTGGAAATCCCTAGGAAACTTCAAAGAAGTGATCAGAGAGCTAAAATGAAATGCCAGACACACTCTGAAGCCTCACACAAGGGGTTTGAATGACTGTGGTCACCACTGTGTCGATGATAACCCTGCCTTGCAGGAATGAAGTGAGTTACAATGTGATAGTTTTTGTGAAAATACTTATGCAAAGTCTTATTAAATTAAGTAGCTTGATTCCAGAAAATTAAGTTCATCTCTTCTCTTTGTTTTCTTGATTCTATCAAGAAATATTTTCAAGAATATATATATAAATTTGAGATTTTATGTATTTATAAACAGAATAGCAACAAAACAGTAGATGTTATGTTCTAATCAAGCATTGTATTATTTATTTATATGCCTATCTCAAAAAATAATGTTTGTCATTTTATAGGGTAAACAGTAAAATGGGTAAACAATCACAAAAACAGAAAATACTTAGATGATTAGATATTTTACACTGACATTATTGAAACAGACTAGTTGTTGCTTTGTGTTAAACATAAGTGCTACTGGGTTATTTTAATTATCGTGGCTAAGAACAAAAGCATTTTACATGGGCAGATATCAAAGATAAACATACACTTATTATTATTTTCTATCTGGATATCACCATTTTGTATTTGTACATTACCCTTAAACCACATCCTGCATGTTTTGGATTTCAGAAGATTTAGGATTAAGGACAATTATTTATTATCTGATCTTTATACTTGGGGTTTGTTTTGATTTTTTTGGTAGCATGACACATACAAGTTTTGAATGGTTTAAAGATCCTTGGGGATTTGGGAGCAAAGGAAGGAAAGGATTAAGATGTTCTTATTTTAATTTAGTATTTATTAAACACACAAGTTATTCCAGAATTATTGGAAAACACCAAGCTAAAATGCATCAGAACATTTGGTTTTGCCTGTTCAAATTTTAGAAACATTGAAATAGCTCATCAATCCTCCTCCCCTCTTCTTACTAATGAGGTGATTTATTCACAAAATGGATAATTATTCATCTCTCATGGCATCTGGCAAATGGCAGTACTGCAAGTTGATGCTGATGATTTCCCTCCATCATGTCCAGTCTCTTTCCACTAAATCAAACTTCCATTCATGACAACCAAATGTAGAAGGGGAGATATTTAATTGAAAGGTATAACATTGTAAGCAGGAATGATGCACTGTTTACTCATATGTCTAGCATAAAATAACAGTAAGTATTTTTTTTTTGAGACGGGGTCTCTCTTTGTAGTTCAGGCTGGTCCTGAGCTCTCTGTGTAGCCCAGGCAAGCCTCAAACTCAGCAATCCTCCTGTCTCTGCCTCCCGAGTGCTGGGATTACAGGCATGAGCCACCATGCCTCGCATTGTGGTATGTGTTACCTATTGCTGGTGGGCGTTAGTCACCACACCTGGTATTGTTGTATGTGGTTACTGGGGATCAAACCAAGGACCTTATGTTTGCAAGGCAGGCACTGGAACCACTGAGCTAACTGTCTGGCCCAATAATAAGCATTTTATAAATATATATAACTTTGTAATAAATGTGATATGAATAGTGTTTATTTCACTACAGTGCATACCATAAAGAATAAGTGCATCATCTTGAGCAGCTCAGCTGAAAGCTTTGCTGACAGCAAGTTCCTGTCTAACAGGAAACATCAACTGCTGGAGTGCTGATCTTAAAAATCCTAGTGCTCAGAGGGACCATACCAAAGTCAACATGTAAATACCTGCATCACTATACTAAATTAAAACACTTGAAAGATGCTTTGCTTCCTGATCTAGATATTTTCCACACTGAGTGATGACATTCAAAATAGACTGAGGGAATTCTGACTACCTTTAATCCAAGCTTCTTCTAAATTTTTGCTTACTGTTCTAATGATAATAATGACAAGAAAACAAATTATAATATTTTTTAAGATTGAGAGGAAAGAGCTTAATCATTCAACTCAAGTGTTCTCAGTGTATGATCAATAAAAAGAGACTAAATGGCACTGGCACATCTTCACCACTTTACCTCAAGAGTATAACTTGGGAGAAGAATGAAGGATAGGCTGGTGGTGTCAGGAAAAAAATGGGAATTTTTGGTTGGCTCCTCCTTTAATATACATTATGTAGTAGTGGTTGAATGTTTGCCTAGCATGTGGAAAGCCTTGTGTTTAATCCCCAGTGTTGCAAGAAGCAAACAAACAACAACAGAAACAACAAAACTCTAAAGTAGAATATTGCTGTAATTAAAACAGTTTACTCAAAACCTGTGGTTCATACAGAAATTGTTGCTTTGTCATCTCTGCTGCTTCACTTAGGATGATCTGACACACTGGGTTGACTACATTCATTCAGACTTTCTTAGTTTTGAGTTTTTGTCTTTGCCAGAAGCTTTTTGGTAATATACTGGAAATTGTCCTGGTTCTGAGAATATCTGTGCCATGTTGGGTTCTCAGGCTGTTTGTTTCCAAGACTGCACTTCATTCTTCCTCTAATAATCTTATTCTCCTGACAGTAACAATTGATTTCCTCACCAGTATTAATGATAGGAAGCAAATAAATCCCTTGGTCAGAAGTATGACTTCTGGAGAATGTCCCTGAAATCTGAACTGAAAGCTAAACCTCCTCTCCTCCTACCACCCCACAACCTCAAAACAAAGTAAGATCACAGTCTCACAGCACATGTTCTTATACTTTTGTTTGCGAGTTCAGATTCATTTCCAACCTTCTCCAACCAGCTCTCTCCCTAGGAATTCTGGAGACTGGAGGGACAGAAAGAGAGAGAGACAGACAGACAGACAGACAGAGAGACAGAAAAGGAGGGAAGGAGAGACAGAAGGAAGGAGAGAGAGAAAGAAACAGGGAGGGAAGGAAGAAGGGAGGGAGGGAGGGAGGGAGGGAGAGAAGCCAGGATTGCATGAGCTGTCAGTTTCACCTCTAGTAACTCAGGTTCATGCGGTGACCCTTGCAGCCATCCATTAGTCCCCGTATAAACAAACAAATGTAGCCAGTTTTCTCTTGGAAGCCTGGAGGGCACACTAACCCTATGACCTGAGGTCAATCACTCAAGGTCCTGCGCTTCGCTTTTCTCACCTATAAACCAAAACAAATAATGGTAGCTACATTATGGGCCTTAGGCTAGGATTAAATGAGAAATGGTAGCACGTAGAAACACTCTATAAACATCAACATGTAGTGTACTAGTAGGCTCCCAATATGATGTATGAAGCATAATAAATACAAAGGACCTTCTAAGATTATCTTGTTGACTTTCATTGAGTTTCTCAATCATAGAAGCTTATATACTTGCCATGAACCATCAACGAGGATACATATTAAAGAGAAGGGTTTTTTTTGAACCAGGGATTAAACTCAGGACCTTGAGTTTGTCAGGCAGGCGTCAGAAAACACTGAGCTAAATCCCCAGCCCTTAAAGATAAGTTAAGAAAGATGTTGTATCTGGCTGGCAAAAACTTTAAAAGTTCAAAATAAATAGTACTAAATTTAAAAATTAAAATGTGAAAAATATTTTGTTAAAGGATTTGAGGTCAGAAGAAGAAAACACTCTCAAGATGCAGGTGAAGAAAATTCCTCAAAATAATCAATCGTACTATTGGAAATTTTGTTTCAATCAAGTACATGGTTAAAAAAAAAGAAAGCAAACTCCAAAGATCACATTTCTAAGAAGACAAAAATTGATATACTATAAATGCACTGGAATTCCTGGAAATCTTAGAGTGTATTAGTGTGAAGTACAGAGAACTAAGGAAGTAAGAATGTAAAGTGATTAGTATCACCCAAAATAAAAAAGATTCAAGTTATTTTCCTGTCGGTTCCCTTTCCTTACCTTCTATTTGATTACTTGGCTACCAGTTAGATTTATTGTTGGGACTGTTGGCATTATTGACTTCATTGTCTTTTTCCAGACTTTTTGGAGTGCCGGTTTGGTGGTCATAAATTACTTCAGGTCTTCTTTATCATAGAAATAACTTAGTTTATTGTCAATTCGAGATAATTTTGCAGAGTACATCAATTTAGTCATTTTTAGGGGGGTTTGAAATAATTTACTCCAAGCTTTCTTTGACTTAAGGGTTTGTGTTGAGAAGTGTAGTGTGATTCTGGTGTGTTTTCCTGTATAGGTGATTTTTAAAAATTTTCTCTAACAGCCTTCACTATTCTTTTCTTGTATTTAATTTCTCAAATCTTGACTATTATATACCTTGGTGAAGATATTTTTCTGATTATTGCTATTTGGAATTCTATATGGCTCATTTATCTCTATGTCAAATTCTTTTTCCATGTTTGGAAATTTTTCTTTTATTTCTGAGATCAGGATTTTTATATTCTTTGTGTTATCTTCTGATTTTTCACTGATCCTAATTAATCTTATATTAGTTTCTTCTGTATTATCTAGTAGATGTTGGACTGACTTTACATAATCCCTTGTTATTTAAAAAAATCATTTGTTTGATGATAACCAACAACAACCCTATATTCAAGATATGATAATCTATCTTCACATTGATTGACCATGTTACATAATGTTCAATATTTTTTAAATTTCCTATTCTACATTTATTATCCATATTTTTCAGTATGGTTATCATCTTTTTATTTTTTATTTATTTTTATTTTTTGAGACAGGGTCTCTCTCTGTAGTTCAGGCTGGCCCTGAGCTCACTATGTAGCCCAGGCAAGCCTCAAACTCAGCAATCCTCCTGTCTCTGCCTCCTGAGTGCTGGGATTACAGGCATGAGCCACCATGCCTGGCACAGTTATCATCTTTTTAATATCCTTGTAATAAATTCTGACTTGAATTTTTCAAGAGACTTATTCATCTGTTTTCTTATTTCCACTGCTACTATTTCAAAAAAATTCATCTGGCTGGGCATGGTGGCTCATGCCTGTAATCCCAGCACTCGGGAGGCAGAGACAGGAGGATTGCTGGGTTCGAGGCTTGCTGGGCTACACAGTGAGCTCAGGAGCAGCCTGAACTACAAAGCGAGACCCTGTCTCAAAAAAAAAAAAATTCACCTGGATGGCTTTTGCTTTCTTCCACTATAGTGCCTCTTGGGTGTGCTTTTGGGGCACTGGAGATTTTGCAGTGCATCTTGCTTCCATATTTTCTCATTTTTTTACCTTTCAATTTGTTTTTTGCATTGTTGCTTCTAAATTACTCATGATAAATAGATTATTAATGTTGAGACACTTTTAGTTAATGACTATTTTTCAGCAAAGTCTTCTTGGTTTGGCTGGCTTGCAGCCCTAAGTCTGTCCTAGGACTTCCTGAAACATTGCAGCCTGCATTTTCTAACATCTAGGTTTTTGGTATGTATTGCAGTATTATTGATGGTCCCTACACAATCTATGTATTGGCAAACAAAGAAGATCAACTGATCACAACAATTATGCCTCCCTACTAAAGTAGTATAATCAGTTATAACACAAACTCAAACTAGAAAATGCCACCTTTAAACACAGGTACAAGATTTGTAATTATATAATAAAATCTAAGACAAATGAAATTGTATACAGGAAGTATTCACTCAATTTTACTCCTTTTCAGCACAGAGAAGTATTTAGTAACAGTAAAATATAGTTCACTACCTACAGATTTAGAAATGTAAGTGGTATAGGTATGGAAGCCTGAATCAAACAGAGAAAAGAAACAGATTATGGAAAATGAAGCAATGGAAGATGTGATAAGACTGATGTAAAAACTACCATTAAGGAGTGAAGGGAAATGACTGATATTAGATAAAAGTAACAGAGATGACCAACTAGGAAGAAGGTAAATAACAATGAGTGGAGGTTAAAGTAGCAAAAATTTTGCACTTTAGGGGAAGGGATTTGATGGCCTCTGGTGTACAAGTCTAGACTGAAGATTAACTGGGACAACAGTTTCTGGCTCACCTACGGAACACTGGTATTTCAAGAGGAGCTGGTAATGAAGTCTTTAAAACATTAATTAATTAATTAATGAAATCCATCTTTTAAAACAAATGTTTCTTTAGGGTTTAGTATGATCTAATTTCTTTTACAAGGGTTTAGTATGATCTAATCTCTTTTATAAGGGTTTCATCAAAGTTTTCCTGTGGTTCTTGGAAAATTCCTTTAAATTTTCTCAAGATTTGGGGTGCTTGTAGAAGAAATATCAAGGCATTTAAAAATTATTTCACAGTATGTTATCATGTGTTTAAGATAATTTAGTGAAAATACGTCATCAGAATTGAAGGAGGAAATTCAGGAAGTGTGAGTGCTTATGGAGGGGCTGATGGTAAGAGAAGTCCTAGGTTTTTGTGTCAACACAGTTTACAAATTGATTCCTGGAAAGCAGAATAATAGGAGCTTAGAAGGGCTCATTTACAATATTGAAATGATCCAAAATAATTAAGTAAACTATATAATCACATAGGAATAATAACTTCATCTATAAGCATGTGGGCTAATATAGGACCAACTGCAAGCATATCCGACCTTCCTTGTCCACACTGGCTGAACTATATCATTTTGATATTGTGACAATCTCATGGATTTCATCTGTTGGTCATACTGTCATGTTGTTTCGCATGACGTTAGCCTGCAAATACAGATGAAAAACTGTCACTAAAAGACTAATGGCATGATTTCTCAGGAAGGTTCAACTAATACTTATTATAGACAAAAGAATGTATTACTTAACATATGCTCACATTTACAGGGATGGGTTTGGGCTTCTTACAGAAATTGTGAGAACATTACGGAAGGTACCAGTTGGGAGATGATGTTTCACATTCCCATCTACCCTGATTCCCAATCTTTAATTATTGACCATTTTGCTGTAGCTTTACATTTCCTGGCTTTTCATCTCTTCAGTCGTTCTTTCTTGCCCTTACCTCCATTTGATAAAAACATTTACTTATATAATGAATCTTCTATCACAGTTAATATTTCAGTAATAGAAATAAACATAAATGTTAACTTTTGTGATAGTTGTACTGCTGCTCTGGAAATGAACTGGAAATTAAATAACATTAAAACAAATGTACATACATAATTACAATAATCAAGGCTAAATGAAGGGAAGTTCAGAAATTTTATATTTACACTAAAACTATATTTTTGAAATATTATGAGCATTGTTTTGTGATCAGCTTCTACAGGTTTTCTTTTCTTTATTTATAAACCAAAGCTGTAATAATATTATCTTTGCCTAATACACATCTTGTTTTTCTGTGAATTATTGCTATAGTTTTAAATGATTTTGGTGAACAAATCTGCATATAGCGTTTCATGTAGTCGATATTTTTTCTAAGATGATATAACAGGAAATAGATAAAAATGAGACTTTATTTCAAATTTAAATCTGCTCTAGAGTAAAATTATTGCCTCTAAACAAGGGCACCATGTCGTGCCTCGCAGACCACAGGATGTGTGTTACTCCTGGAGTTGCGTAATGCATATCCTGTATCTCACTGTGCAGAGCAGTGTCAACCAATAGACGCATGGGAGGTTGGCTACAGACAGCACTTAAAAGTACCTAAGTATTAAACAATAAATGTTTTGAAACATCAAAGGAGTAGAAAAGCTATTCAGATTGTAGTCATTATTCTGACACATAATAACAAATCTGACATATGTTTTCTATTTAAGCTTTATTTGGAACCAGTTTCTGTCAACATGACATGGCCTAGATTTATTATGAATGGAACAGCATGGTTCTGATGTGCAAATTATTTAGAACACCACTAACAAGTACTAGATCCTGATGATTAAAGAATTCTTGTTCCCTCATTCACAAAATAAGAATTTAGGACAGATGTACACCCTTGTTCATAGCAGCTCAGTTCGTGATAGCTCAATCTTGGAAACAACCCAAATGTCCATCAACTGGAAAGTGGATAAAGAAGATGTGGTTTTTTTACAAAATGGAGTATTACTCTGCCATAAAGAATGACAAGATCGATCCATTTAGGTGCAAATGGAGACATCTGGAGGATATACTAATAAGTG
>PVIC010049249.1:0-13293 GCA_004025085.1 Thryonomys swinderianus
TGTGTGTAGACCGAGCGGGAAGAGGCTATGCCCACACCTTGTGGGTAGTCAATCTCTCTGGTCTTGACAAGCACCTTGAAGTTTGAAACCGAGGATCCCAAGGTTTTGGGGAGGCTCATTTTAGAGGCCTCCAGAGACCTGACCCTGGGCGTGTCTGTCATGGTGAGAGGTGGGCAGGAGGGGTTCTCCATGCCAGTTCTTGCCCGGAGCTGCCCCAGGTCCAGTAGTTCATGTATCTAGCGCGGTCTGTGAGACAGTGGTGGGGGCGGGTGATCCCTATGGTTGGATCTGACCCTCCCCTGTCCCTGAGAAGAGCCGGGGCCAGCTCATGCCCACCGTCTGTATACAGAGGGCTTGTGCGCAGTGCCTGGCAGCACCCAGTGCAGGAGCATCCTGTGGAGCGTTTAGAAATATGCTGGGTGTGTTTGCATTGGCACAGCGATGGGGCGCGCATCGGTGCCTGCGGGCAGGTTTGTTAGCTTGCACAGTTGGCAGGATCACCCAGCCTGCTGAGTTTTCCCACCTGGAGAGCCGTGCCCCTCCCCAAGATGAGTCCTGGACTTATCTTGCCACTGACTTTAAGACGAGAGGTTCCTGTCTCTTGGAAGCAAAGCCCACCCCCAGAGCCTGGAAGGTGCCCTCGGCCAAGATGAGTCTCCAGGGCTTCGGACAGTGACTGGAGGCACTGTTAGTGTCTCCCCGCGCTGGCCCGGTCCACTGTCCCCAAAGGCACAGCTGCATCTCCTGGGTGGTAGAACTGTCCTCTCCCATATTCAAGACCCACCGGTTCCAGGGCTATGCAAGGTGCCCTCGTGGGCGGGAAACAAAAGCCGGTGTGTTCCTCCTGCTGCTTCTGCAATCGCACCACCCACTGCCCGGCCCTGCCCTCCGCCTCCCCGCCATCTGTGGCTCAGAGCTTGTTTCTTGCTTCCTTTGTGCCCACTGCTGTGAGTCCACCACTGGTTAGAGTCTCTGTCCATATCTGTCCCTTGGCTCTGGCCAGAGCTGAACGGTGGCCCTGGCTCCAGCCAGATTCTCAGGGACAGTATCTTTGGCAATAATCCAACTTCCTAGGGCTTCTCCAGGGAGCCCCCAGGATCCAGAGCCAAAGAGCTTCTGTGGTGGCTTCAGTGAAGCAGTCTCGACAGCGGCCCTTGTGGGTGTGTGGGTGCGAGTGACCTTCCTGGGCTGTTCTTTGGGTCAAGCTTGACTTTGTTCGACGTCCTAGTACTTGATGGTGGGGATGGTTGTCGCCAACATCCCTGCCTCTCAGCCTGGCATCGAGACTTCCTGGGATCTGCCCACAGGTCCCAGGTGCTGTTCCTAGGAGGAGCTTAGGGTAGCCAGCGTCCCCCAGCCTCGATACTCCCATCTTTTTCTGTACTCAGCAGGCACCTGAGCGCCCACACCACCCACTGGGCATTTGTATGACCCTAGCCAGGACCTATATACTTATCCTGCATGTCCTCTTGACTCAGGGGCAGGAAAGTATATGCTGTGTGGGTGCCCTGCAGTACAGTTTACAAGGTGTGATCAACATATTTAGTGAACACCTTAAAAAAAATTTTTTTTTTGAGACAGGGTCTCGCTTTGTAGTTCAGGCTGGCCCTGAGCTCACTATGGTGCCCAGGCAAGCCGCCGCAAACTCAGCAATCCTCCTGTCTCTGCCTCCTGAGTGCTGGGATGACAGGCGTGAGCCACCACGCCCGGCATTGTGGTATGCGGTGTTGATTGTTGGTGGGCGTGTCTCCATGCCCAGCATTCTATGTGGTTGCTGGTGATCGAACTCAGGACCTTGTGCTTGTGAGGCAGGCGCCGGAACCACTGAGCTAACCCTCCGGCCCTAAACTTTTTTTTTTTTAAAAGACACATTACTGATCCCTGGGATGGCCAAAAAAATAAAAGACACATTGCCATAAATTCCTCTCAAAATCCTCCCCCTGCTTCACACACACTAATCCCATCTCTCTTGCTGTTTTCTGCAGCAGCTCTGGAGTCCTTTTTCCTGAGTGTCTTTAGTCGCACTGCCCACTCTGGAGAAGAGCTGGATGTCACAGGGTGCCAGATCCAATGACCAGGGTGGCTGAGGACATTCGTCACAGTTTTATGAGCCTGCTTTTCTGCTGGGTGGCACTTGGCACACTATTCACTGTATTTTTGATCACATCTGGTAAAGACAACTGTAAATTCCTCAGTGGATTCTTGGCAGTTGTGGTTACCTGATCATTCTCACCTGCACTCACTGGATGCTGCCTGTCTACACAGGCCCTTTGTTCCTCCGGTGCACAGGTGGCGGGTGTTCTCCTGACCCTGCTTCTCCCACCCCGTCCCATTTGCAGGTGTCCAGGCAGCCATCGTCTTCATCAAGGAGCCATCCTCCCAGGATGCACTGCAGGGGCGCCGGGCACTGCTGCGCTGTGAGGTGGAGGCCCCAGGCCCGGTGCATGTGTCCTGGCTGCTCAACGGGGCCCCAGTCCAAGACTCTGAGCGCCGCTTTGCCCAGGGCAGCAGCCTGAGCTTTGCCGCCGTGGACCGGCTGCAGGACTCCGGTGCCTTCCAGTGTGTGGCTCGGGATAATATAACCGGAGAGGAAGTCCGAAGTGCCAATGCCTCTTTCAACATCAAATGTGAGGGCAGGACTGTGCCTGGATCCCCATCACACCTTGGGGTAGCTGTTCGTCTGGGTGTCTGTTTCTTTCTTTCAGTATTGGTAATTGAAGTGAGCCTTTGTGTCAAACTACACCCCCAGCTCTTTAAAAAATTTTTTTTCTATTTGAGACAGGATCTTGTTAAGCTGCTAAGTAATTTCCCAGGCTGTGCTTAGACTTGTGATCCTCCTGCTTCAGCCTCCCAGAACACTGGGATTATATGCATGCACTATTAGGCTTGGCGGCTGCTGCTTTCTATTTTTTATGCTGAGGCCTGAACCCAGGGTCTCACACATGCCAAGCACATGTTCTACCACCAAGAACTCTCGTTTTTCCAAGTCTTTTTTTTTTCTTCTTTAATCCCTAGGCCTATTGATGTATGATGGGTTTTCACAGATGGGGAGGGCAGTGAGGCCATTTGAAGTCAGGCTAGAGGTGCCAGGGATGGGGACGGGGAGCAGGGGGCAGAAACCCTGTACCTAGTACCTGTAGCCCTCTCCCCAGCCTCACAGAAGCACCCTGTGTATTGGCTCTAAGCCTTCAGGCTCCATTGCTTCCTGCATCGCCTCCCTGGCCTTGCTGTGCCTCTCAGCCCCTCACTGTATCCTTGGGCCCCTGCAGGGATCGAGGCTGGGCCTGTGGTTCTGAAGCACCCGGCCTCCCAAGGCGAGATCCAGCCTCAGACCCCAGTCGTGCTGCGATGTCACATCGACGGGCACCCCCGGTAAGGAGCCAGGAGAGCAGATGAGAGGGCTGTGCTGGACAGGTAGGGACATCTCCCCCGTCCTGGACCCTGTCTTCTGTCGTCCCCCACAGTGTTCTACACACTCCCAGAATGCTCCATGCCGCCCCTGCTAACTAGAGGAGCCTCATAGGGTGGAGGGCTGGGCCTGGAACCTGGAGCCAAGAGCTTAGGGGTCTCAGTCTGAGTCTGGCCCTTAAGCAGGTCACATCCCCTTTCGGGCCTCTGTTTGTCCATTTGTATCCCCTGCTCCCTGCTGCTGACCCCTCTGCTCTACAGCCCCACCTACCAGTGGTTCCGGGATGGGACTCCTCTCTCCGATGGCCAGGGCAACCACACGGTCAGCAGCAGGGAGCGGAACCTGAGCCTGCGTCCGGCTGCTCCCGAGCACAGCGGTGTCTACTCCTGCTGCGCCCACAATGCCTTCGGCCAGGCCTGCAGCAGCCAGAACTTCACCTTGAGCATTGCTGGTGAGCTCTGCCTGAGGGCAGAGGGGGGCCGCACGGGATGGGCAGTGGCCTGCCTCCCTGCCTGCTGACCACCTGGTGTTTGCTCACCCAGATGAGAGCTTTGCCAGGGTGGTGCTGGCACCCCAGGACGTGGTCGTGGCCAGGAATGAGGAAGCCATGTTCCACTGCCAATTCTCAGCCCAGCCGCCCCCGAGCCTGCAGTGGGTCTTTGAGGATGAGACTCCCATCACTAACCGCAGCCGGTAAGACATCTGGCTGGCACATGTGTGTTCTCCAGTGGGGTCGAGATTCAATCCAAATCAGCTATCATAGATTTTACATGTACTACTCCAAAGCTTCCAGCAGATGGCAGTAGGGTGCTTGACTGTTAGCAAGTGACCCCAACAAAGGGAAGAACCTTTTCCCAGCAAGCCCAAAGGCAGTGGCTCTTCTCTTTCCCTTCTCTCTTGGCCCTCTGGTCTCCAGCAGATAGGAAGGACATAGGAGACCTGTGTAGTCACTCACTGAGCAGAGATTGGTGATGGTAGCCCTGCATAGGGAGGGACTTCTGCCTTGTCCTGGCTCTGGGAGGGCAGAGGGCACCTTGGATTGTCAGTGGAGCCGGCTGACGGCAGTGTGGGGATATGGGTGCGTGCCTAGACTTGAGGCCTGGATCTTCCTGGCCCCAGCCCCAAGGGCAGCCTCGGTTCTTTACCTGGTTTGGCTGAGGAAGCTCTGGCCCCCAAAACTGCTCCCTACACCTTGGCCGACATGGCTGCTGGGTCCTGGCAGGTGTGCGCCAGTCATTATCCTGTTGTTCACTTGGGCTGTGGTTTGCCTCAGTGCACCCCAAAGCACGCCTCTTGCAGCTGGAAAGCACCCACATGTACACACGAGTAAGTGCTCACACACACACACTTACACCCACTGCGTGAGCTTCTACTTCCTCCCTGGACTCACCTCTGCCCAGGGCTTCCAGCGTTTCTGACCTTGTGGATGAGATTCCGGAGCGTGCCCTGCCTGAAGGAGGCCTCCGGGTCGCTTTCTCTAAACAGCTCGCTCTCCCCTCCGCAGCCCCACGCACCTCCGCAGAGCCACCGTGTTTGCCAACGGCTCCCTGCTGCTCACCCAGGTCCGGCCACGCAATGCAGGTGTCTACCGCTGCATCGGCCAGGGGCAGAGGGGCCCGCCCGTCGTCCTGACAGCCACGCTTCATCTGGCAGGTGGGTTCCGTCCTCTGGTTGGCGCGAAGGGGTTTAGGCTCCTGCTTTGTTCAACGAGTGTCCTGGAGGGAGGGGAGAAAGGGGACCGGGGAGAGGAACAGATGATGCGAGGGGTGACAGTGGAGGGTTGTGGCCAGAGGGGGCTGGGCTTGCTGTGGGACCTCCCCGCAGGAGTCTCAGTAATCAGGCCAGTTGCCTCCCACTCACACCCCCACAGAGATCGAAGACATGCCACCCCTGGAGCCACGAGTGTTCACAGCTGGCAGTGAGGAGCGCGTGGCCTGCCTGCCCCCCCGGGGTCTCCCTGAGCCCAGTGTGTGGTGGGAGCATGGAGGAGCCCAGCTGCCGGCCCATGGCAGGGTCTACCAGAAGGGCCGGGAGCTGATATTCGCTGTTATAGCTGAGAGCGACACTGGCGTCTACACCTGCCATGCTGCCAACCTGGCTGGTCAGCGGCGACAGGACATCAACATCACTGTGGCCAGTGAGCACCTGTTCCTGAAGGTCGAGGGGAGCCAAGCGTGGGGGGCCTGGACCTTGGATGCGATGGGCCCCCCTGGGACTTGCCTGACTCCCTCTTAGCCTGGGCCCTCCAGCTCTGGCAGTTGGTTCCCTGCTGGGTGGTGCTGTGGGTAGACAAAGGGAGCCGGACACACAGGTCGGGGTAGCTGCACACAGGAAACGTGGCAGCCCTCGTGGCAGCACTGTGCTCAAAATCTGGAGGACTCTGTGGGCAGTGACCTTGGGTAGCAAGTGACCTGCCTTGCCAGGGCTCAGCCTTTTCATCTGTGAAGTGGGGTTATTTGTCCAATACTTACCCTGCAGTCACTCGAAAGATGAAATACAATAGGTGAAAAAGATTCTCTTTTTCTTTTCCGAGAGCTATCTGTAAACAAAATAAGTGATTTTTGTCTTATTTTAGTTTATTGTATTTTCCAAGCTCCTTTAATAAACATATTATTATGAAGAAAGGGGGGCAACAGATATGACTGAAAATCAGTATGATTTTTGGTTTTTGTACTGGGGATCAAACTCAGGACCTTGTGCTTATGAGACAGGTGCTAGAAACATTGAGCTAAAACCCTGGCCTGAAAATTCATATGATTAACCCTAGATATCCTGCAACTGACATAGAGATTTACTTAATTTAGTTATTTATCCGAGGTAGTAGGGTGGAAACCCAGGACCTCATACATGTTAGGTAGACGCTCTGCTGTCGCCTCCCCAGCCCTGGGATTTTTGTTTGTTACTTCTTTTTTTGCATGTTTGTGGAACTGGGGATTGAACTTGAGTCCTTGTGCTTGCCAGGCAGACGTGGCACCCCTGAGCTACATCCCTGGCCCTATTTACTTCCTTCTTTCTGTCACAAAAGAATAGTAGACATAGGCATAGTGGCATATGCCTGTAATCTCAGCACTTGGGGGGCTGAGGCAGGATGAGTTTGAAGCCATCCAGGGCTACATAGTGAGACTCCCAAAACAGAAACAGAAAACATGCATCCCCATGCGCACGCATGCGTGCACGTGCGCGCACACACACAGACACACACACACACTATTTTACAGTGGTTTTTCTCCCACCTAGTTTTACATTACTGCTCTCTTTCCAAGTGGGTAACTTGGCAAAGATTTGAAAAGGACTTTGTAAATGTGAAGTTGTGATATTATTTCACACCCAGTTGGATGGGAAACCCTTACAAGGTTTTGAATAGAAGACTGGCTTTTCAGAGGACCCTTCTGGCTGTTCAGAGAAGATTGGGATTCAGAGGCAGGTGTATAAAAGAGAGGTCAGTTAGCAGATGCCTGTAACAGTCCACGGGAGTGGAAGGGCCTTGAACCTAGGAGGTAGTGACGTAGGGAGAGGTAAGCAGGTTCAGGGTAGATTTCAGCTAAAGCAAGTGGGGTTGATGTGGCTCTTTGGAGTGGGAAGGACTGTAGAGACAAAGTCAAGCTTTCTGTCACTGGCTGACTAATGGCATTTTTTATCCAGAGAGGGAAAACTGGGGTGAGCAGGTTTTGGGGAAAATTATATATTCTCCTACGTGGAGGTTGAATGGCTGTTAAGTATCCACTTGCAAATGCCAGGCGGTAGCTCATTCTGATACTGGAGCTTGTGGGAGCAGATAAAGGTCTGAGAATGATCCCTTCCTATGGAATTGGAGGTCGTTAGGGAGTTGGTGAAATCTGAAGACCGAGCCTTGACATGTTTTGGTGTAGTAAGATCCCAGATGTTAAAGTCCTATATAGACCATCATCTTAAATCCTGTCATGTATTAGCAAATCACTGCTACTTTTTTTTTTTTTGGTACCCAGAATTGAACCTAAGACCTTGCACTTGCAAGGCAGGCGTGATGCCACTGAGCTAAGTCCCCGGCCCCCTCTGTTACTTTTTGAACCCATTTTCCTAACTATAAAATACATACTTTGGGGGCTGACTGTGATGGTATCTAAGGACCCGCTGGAAAGGTGTCAATGCCTAGGGCTTCACATAAGGGCCAGTGGCTGTGGGGGTCAGCAGAGTTTCTGAGCTTCACCCCGTGGGATATTAGTACTTCTCAGGGTTTGGTCTTTGGTTTTGGAGACCAGCTAATGAGGCCCCACTGTCTTTCCCTGTCCCTCTAGCTGTGCCCACGTGGCTCAGGAAGCCCCAGGACAGCCAGCTGGAGGAAGGCAAGCCTGGCTATTTGCACTGCCTGACCCAGGCCACCCCCAAGCCGACGGTCATCTGGTACAGGAACCAGATGCTCATCTCGGAGGTGAGTGGGTGGCGTTTGGTGGACGGAGGGGTCCCCTTCCACCACACTGCCCTCTGGGTTCACCCTTGGCACTCTCCCCCAAGGCTGCCCCCAGAGAGACGGTAGGCTGGGTTCAGGTGCTCAAGCTCCTATTCTGTACTGCAGGACTCACGGTTTGAGGTCTCCAAGAACGGGACCTTGCGCATCAACAGCGTGGAGGTGTATGATGGCACGTGGTACCGTTGCGTGAGCAGCACGCCTGCCGGCAGCATCGAGGCTCAG
Source organism: Thryonomys swinderianus (assembly GCA_004025085.1). NCBI lineage: Eukaryota > Metazoa > Chordata > Mammalia > Rodentia > Thryonomyidae > Thryonomys > Thryonomys swinderianus. Next base: position 8,079 of record PVIC010049249.1, read on the forward strand.
GCCCGCGTCCAAGTGCTGGGTGAGCGGGTGTGTGGGGTGCGGGCAGGGAGCACAGCAGGCCTGCCTCGGGCCCTCCAGCTGCCTGCCTCACAAGTTCAAAGTCCTGAGTTCCATCCCTGGTACCCCCAGAAAGGGGGGAGGGTAGAATTTTTAACTGAACAGAAAAAGAAAAGAAAACCTAAGACTTGAAGAGACAGATTACATGATTCTCAGTTCCCCCTTTCCCCCCACTTGTTCGTTCTCTACTGAAACAGAAAAGCTCAAGTTCACACCGCCACCACAGCCGCTGCAGTGCATGGAGTTTGATAAGGAGGCCACGGTGCCCTGCTCAGCCACTGGCCGAGAGAAACCCACAATCAAGTGGGTGCGAGCAGGTGGGTACCACGTGGGTACGGGGTGGGCAGGCCAGCGCACGGTCAGAGGTGTGCGTGTCTGGGGCCAACTGAGTGCCTGGTGCTGCTCCAGGGACCGTGAGGTAGACAGATGGTGTGGGACTGATGCGTGCTCCAGTCAGGCAGGAAAGAGCTGGTGCCAGCTCAGGCTCCAGCACTGGACAACTTCAGAGATGACTCCAGGCAAGTGGTAGGTCCTCCTCATCCTCCTCCTCCTCTTCCTCCTCCCTGACAGCAGAGTAACAGGGCTACTGCAGAAGGATTTGGGGAGAAGCAAAGGCAGAATCCCACCATCCTTCATCATGCAGTATATGTTCTTTTTTTCTTTCCATCTTTTCATTTTTACAAGAGTGCTTCAGTATATGTATAACTTAACTTATTAAACTTCTGTCTCTTTTTTTTTTTTTTTTTGAGACAGGGTCTTGCTTTGTAGTTCAGTCTGGCCCTGAGCTCACTATGTAGCCCAGGCAAGCCTCGAACTCAGCAATCCTCCTGTCTCTGCCTCCTGAGTGCTGGGATTACAGGCGTGAGCCACCACGCCCAGCACTGTGGTATGTGGTATTGATTGTTGGGGGGCATGAGTCACCACACCCAGCATTGTATGTGGTGACCGGGGATCGAACTCAGGACCTTGCGCTTGCAAGGCAGGTGCCGGAACCACTGAGCTAACTCTCTGGCTCCTGTCTCTTTTTTTTTGAAAGTGCTGGGGATTGATCCCAGGGCTTTCACACTGAGTTACAACCCCAAGTCTTCATTTTAAATTTTGAGACAGGGTCTCATTAAGTAACCTATTTGCCATCCTCCTGCCTCAGCCTTCCAGGGTGCTGGAATTGCAAGTGTATACCATCATACCTGGCTTTATCTATTAAATTTAACGAGTAAAATGTGTTTGTTTTGAGGGGAAAAATAACTATATATCATAATATTGTGTGTGTGTGTGTGTGTGTGTGTGTGTGTGTGTGTGTGTGTGTGTAGGGGGTGTTACTGGGGACTGAACCCAAAACCTTCTTGTTGAGTTACATTCACAGGGCTTTTTATTTTCATACAGTCTTGTTAAGTTGCCCAGGCTAGATTTGAACTTTCTTTCTTTCTTTCTTTTTTTTTTTGAGACAGGGTTTTGCTTTGTAGTTCGGGCTGGCCCTGAGCTCATTATGTAGCCCAGGAAAGCCTTGCACTCAGCAATCCTCCTGCCTCTGTGTCCCGAGTGCTGGGATTACAGGCATGAGCCACCACGCCCAGCAGGTTTGAACTTCCTAAACTCCTGCTTCAGCCTTCTCAGTAGCTGGGACTTAAGGCATGTGCCACTATACCCAGCTTTGTGCTTTTTAATTTGATATTATCAGGCATTTCCCCATATTTTTATGTATCCTGTGTGAATATTGGTTTTGATAAGAATATTGCAGTGATTGGGTTCAGTTTAATGTAGCTAAATATTCTTTAAATGTTGGAGATTTGGCTTGTTCGCTATCCCTACTCCCACCCTTGTAGTGCTTGCCTTGAAATAACTCACTTACATGTGGGAAATGGGAAGGGAACGTAACTAGAACCTTTCTCATTAGGTTGTAGTCTCCTGTGAGTCGACGGTACATGGCAAGATAATAATTAGGCAGAAAGGAGGCTTAGAGAAGCTGAGCTTGGGCCTGACCCATGCTACTCTGGGTAGCAAAAGACCCCAGACCCCCAGCCTGCACACCTTTCATTCAGTAGCTCTAGGGTAACAAAATGTAACAAAGACTCAGAGGGCAGGGCAGATACCCACAGTAGTCCTAGTACCTTATGCAGATGAAGATCCCATGGGGCAGGGCGGACCCCAGCAATGGCATAGTTCTGCCTGAAGCATCACAGCATGTGGGACCACCAGAGTCCTTGTTGTTACCAGAGGCGAAGGTGAGTTGAGCCCAAAGTCATCCACACGCAGGAAGGCCCTGCTCAGTTTTGACCTTCCAATTATTTCTCCCTAACTCGATTGTTCCCGACAACTATGTAGCCCAGGCTGGCCTTGAATTTGAGGTGATCTTCTTACCTCAGTGCTTAGGATGACAGGTGTGCCCTGCCATGCTGAACTGCAATAAATATCTTTAAGCCAAAGTTCAGTGGGTTTTCCCCCCTGGATTTAAGTTTCATTTCCTATGGGAAAGAGTCCCAGAAATGGAATAATTATGTGTAAAATGGGTGTGAGCATTTTTAGAAACCCTGATGCTAGTTTGCCAAAGTATGTTTGAAAGAGTTGGACTAACTTTCACATTCATCCCCCCAGCAGGAGCGAGAATATGGTTGCAGGTTCTGGGCTCCCTGTGCTGAGCTCTGGGGACCCTCCCAGGGGAGGCGGAACTCCACATGGAGCTGAAGCCCAGGGGGGTGGCAGAGAGCAGGGCGGGGCTAGTCCTCAGAGCGAGGGATGACAGCACTTAAGAACAAGAGCAGTCCGTGGCCAGGGTGGATGTCCTGTTTGGCGGAAGTGGGCTGTTGCGTGGGCAGTGGAAGGAGCCGAGACTGGAAGATCGAAGAGCGTAACAGGAACCTTCCACAGCTGGTGCGGCAGAGGAGCCTGGCCCTGGGCAGCCAGGAGTGGTGGATTGTTTCTGAGGAGAGGTGAGTGGCAGAGTCTCCCGTGTGATTTTGGTTCATAGTTTCCCTGTCGCCCCGCAGACGGCAGCAGCCTTCCAGAGTGGGTGACAGACAACGCTGGCACCCTGCACTTTGCCCGTGTGACCCGGGATGATGCCGGCAACTATACCTGCATTGCCTCCAATGGGCCGCAGGGCCAGATCCAAGCACATGTGCAGCTTACTGTGGCAGGTGTGAGGCCGCAGGGCTCCGGCGAGGGCTGGCGGGCTCGGGGTGGGAGCCTGCGCCCTTCTGAGTCCTGCTCACTGGTCTCTCTGGCTCACTGCCCCTCGTTGGTCTCTCTGTCCAGTTTTTATCACCTTTAAGGTAGAGCCAGAGCGCACGACGGTGTATCAGGGCCACACAGCCCTGCTGCGGTGCGAGGCCCAGGGTGACCCCAAGCCCCTCATCCAGTGGAAGGGCAAAGACCGCATACTGGACCCCACTAAGCTGGGCCCCAGGTAGGGCCTCCTCCCTTCACCCGCTTGGCTCTCTGCAGTCCTGGGAGCTGGTGGGGTGGCAGCGCTGTGGCCTCTCTCCGGCAGGATGCACATCTTCCAGAATGGCTCCCTGGTGATCCACGACGTGGCCCCCGAAGACTCAGGCCGCTACACTTGCATCGCAGGCAACAGCTGCAACATCAAGCACACGGAGGCCCCGCTCTATGTTGTGGGTAAGGCTTGGGTGCCGCCTAGGTAGCGGGGGCCCGGCTCTTTTTCCCTTGTACCCAGGGAGCCCTTGTTCCCAGAGGTGTTAGACCCCTTCCTGGTAGGGGAGGAGTTCATCTGCATTCCCTCATCCGTGCTGTTGCACACCTTCAGGTCTTTGCTCAGAGGTGGGCTTTCATGTGTTTTATGTTCCCCAGCGTCAGGGATGTGTTGAGTGGGAGGAGTGTCTGCTTCCTTCCAGGCCTCCAGTGGCAGTCACAGACCCCAGGTGGGTGGGAAGGGCCAGGGGAGGCTGCGGCTGGACAAGGATGGGACAATGTGTCTAGTAATAAGGTATTTCTGACATACGCATTTCTCTCTTGGGTTCTGATACACAGCTGGCTTGGGCACTAGGACTTACTTTCCTGGTTAAAGCCAGGGAAGGTGGTGATCTCACCAGTCTCTTTGGCTTGGTTGGGCCATCCAGTGTCTAAAATTCACACATAGATGGGATGGGGAGCTTTAAAGGAGAAGTCAGGGGTGTAGTGGTACATGTCTGTAATCCTGGTGCTCAGGAGGCTGAGGCAGGAGGGTCACCAAGGATTCAAGGCCAACCTGGACTACATGAAGTTGAAGACCATTTTGAACAATATACTGAGCCCCTAATTCAAACAAACAGACCAAAAAATGACTAAAATGTTAAATTAAAAGAAAAAAAAGTCAGGCCTGATTTCCTACCCAGTCACACCTCTGTGCACCCTAGACAAACCAATGCTGGAGGACTCAGAGGGCCCCGGCAGCCCACCGCCCTACAAGATGATCCAGACCATTGGCCTCTCCGTGGGCGCTGCCGTGGCCTACATCATCGCCGTGCTGGGCCTCATGTTCTACTGCAAGAAGCGCTGCAAAGCCAAGCGACTGCAGAAGCAGCCTGAGGGCGAGGAGCCGGAAATGGAGTGCCTCAACGGTGAGCAGGAGCATCCCTTAGGTGGGCTTAGGCCGAGCGGGTGATGGGTGGGTGCAGGGTTGGTGCTGAGAGCCCTTCTGCTGCTACGGAGGAGGAGAGTGCAGTGCTGCAGGAAATGAGCAGCGGGGCTGCTTGGAGTTGGCCCATTCTCAGTGTCTGGGCTTCTGAGCAGAATGGCCCAGACTTCCTCACTGGAGCCTCTAGACCAGTGGCCTGCTTCTCCCAGCACTAAACCACAGACGTGATCATTATGAACTGTGGTCAAAATATACAGTGAATATTTAAATAAAAATGTGTCACAGTAAAAGGCACATTGTCAGGAATCCCCTTGAGTCTTCCTTCGAACTTTGAACATATCCCATCATTCTTGCCGTTTCCAGAAGCAGTTCAAGAAGTCCTCTCTGGGCCGGAGGGTTAGCTCAGTGGTTCCGGCGCCTGCCTCGCAAGCGTAAGGATCTGAGTTCGATCCCCGGTTACCACATATAATGCTGGGCGTGGTGGCTCACGCCTGTAATCCCAGCACTCGGGAGGCAGAGACGGGAGGATTGCTGAGTTCGCGGCGGCTTGCCTGGGCACCATAGTGAGCTCAGGGCCAGCCTGAA
>PVIC010049250.1:0-13228 GCA_004025085.1 Thryonomys swinderianus
CCCGGTAACCACATACAATGCTGGGCATGGAGACACGCCCACCAACAATCAACACCGCATACCACAATGCCAGACGTGGTGGCTCACGCCTGTAATCCCAGCACTCGGGAGGCAGAGACAGGAGGATTGCTGAGTTCGCGGTGGCTTGCCTGGGCACCATAGTGAGCTCAGGGCCAGCCTGAACTACAAAGCGAGACCCTGTCTCAAAAGCGAAAAAAAAAAAGTAGAGCTTTTCCAAGTGGAAAATGGAACAAAAAAGGAGAGAGCAGGAAGGGACGGTAGGGGTAGGAGAACAGAAAAGAATTAAGATGTGTTATGTATGTGTACAAACTCCGCACAATAAATGTAGTTATTGTGCAGTATAAATACATACTAATTTTTAAAAAGTAGAGTGTGGGCACTCAGAAATGAGATGTAACGCAAGCCGGGGCTGGGTATGTGTAAGTGGATGTCTTCAGGATGGTGATCTAGGATCCTGTTTCTCCCATCGGGCAGGTTACTCGCTGGCAGATGCAAGCCATCTACACGGGTCTGAAATTGAGCTACTCTGCCCACCAGTATTGCTCTTCCTTGGAGGCGGAAGAAGCACAATTTCCAGGTCCAAAAGACAGGTCCAGAGTCCAACATTATAGGTTTTTTGTGTCCCTGAGATCCTCAGATTTTTGTTTTTGTTTTTTGAGACAGGGTGTCTCTCACTTCGTAGTTCAGGGTGGCCCTGAGGTCACTATGTAGCCTAGGCAAACCTCAAACTCAGCAATCCTCCTGCTCCTGCCTCCTGAGTGCTGGGATGACAGGTGTGAGCCACCAGGCCTGGCACAGTGGTATGTGGTACTGATTGCTGGTGGGTGTGAGTCACTATGACTGGTATTGTTGTATGTGGTTACTGGGGATTGAACCAGGAACCTTGTGCTTGCTAGGCAGGCGTTGGAACCACTAAACTAAATCTCCAGCCTAGCCTCTCACTATTTTACTTAGAAATTTCTTAGGCATTGTAAAATGTCTTCCCGTCCTTTGTAAACAGCCAATGTTTCCACATAGGCTTTAGTCATATAAGAACCTTATAAAAGATAAATTCTTCTTTTAAATCAAATCCCAGTCCAAGGCAGGAGCATTTTTAAAGAACATTTTCTGTCCTGGTATCATTGAACTGTATGTAGGCAGTGTGTCTTTTGTGGTATCAGACAGTCAGGTGGCCAGATATCAGAAGGCACGTCCCGAGTGTATAACCTTAAATTGGTGTCACTGTGCCCTGTGGGATACTTTACATCTGAGCTCTAACAAATGATTGTAAATGTATTTATTATACATTGAAGTCTAGCTTTAACTGGCAATGGGTGCTATTTTAGAATACTCTCTTTGTCCCCCGGCCTGCTGCTATCTGCCTAACAAGAATAACACTGTTGCAGTTGTTACAATACTTAAGACATTATTTGTGAAGTGCTCAGAACTGTGCCTGGTACAGAATAGTGCTATGTAAGTCTTGGCTATTACTATTATCACTTGTTAGAAGGATGAGATTCATAAGATAGGGATTAGGCCTTCTCAGAGGTGGCATTCTATGTGAAAGCAAGAAAAAGAAAAATGAACAGTGGGAAGGGAGGGAGGAGGGGAAAGACCAAGAAGGGGGAAAGAAAAGGAAAACCGAAGAGAGGAGGAGGGCGGACAGGCAAAAGAAGACGAGCTAGCAGTCTGCGATCGCTCCCCGGCGTCTGGCATCGATTGCGCATGTCTGCGCCTCGCCCCCGCCCCCGCCCGCCGGCCAGACCTGCGCGCGCTCCGCGCCCTCGGTCGGGAGGCGCTATGCTGCGGGTCCTGTCAGCTGCGAAGGCGCGAGTCGCGACCCCCGGCTTCCGGGCTTGGGTCCAAGGGCGGCACGGAGCCCACCAGCGGGCTGGTTCCCCGCCGCTCGGCCGAGGCTGGGTGGGCGGGGGCTTGGGGCTGGGATTGGGGTTGGGGTTGGGGCTGGCGCTCGGGGCGAAGCTGGCGGGCGGGCTGAGGGGCGCCGTCCCAGCGCCCCTAGAGCCGGAGACGCCGCCTCAGGCCGAGCCGCCGGACGCGCCCCCCGCCTCGGGGTCACTGCAAACCCCCGCGCAGTCCCCCGCCGGACGCTTCGCCAGGGCCATCGAGAGCAGCCGCGACCTGCTGCACAGAATCAAGGTGGGCGGCGGGGGCGCTGCACCCAGGCCCAGGTCACCCCGTACTCGGCTCTCGAGGGGAGGGGGAGGGGGCAGAGCTGATGCTACCCGGGCGTTTACGAGCCGGCTTCCGAGAAGAACTTGCCGGGCCACAGCCTACCCCTCTCGAGGTTGCCCAAGTCGGGGTGAGGTCACCTCCCGCCCTTAGGACGGCCCCGCCCCGCCAAGTGTAGACCCCGCCCGTGGACGAGTCGGCAGGCTTGGCCAGAGAGGAGGTCCCAGGAGGTGCCCGCTCCAAGGCGTTTGGAGGCGTCTGGGGTGATTCAGCCTATCTTTGAACTTCCTCTTTTCTCCTTCGCTTTTAGGATGAAGTGGGCGCACCCGGCATAGTGGTTGGAGTTTCTGTAGATGGAAGAGAAGTCTGGTCAGAAGGTGGGCTCAGAAAAATGTTAATTTAGTGTCATTTCGTTTAAAAAAACTGTTCTGGCCGGGCGTGGTGGCTCATGCCTATAATCCCAGCACTCGGGAGGCAGAGGCAGGATTGCTGAGTTCGAGGCTTGCCTGGGCTACATAGAGAGCTCAGGGCCAGCCTGAACTACCAAGCGAGACCCTGTCTCAAAAAAAACACAAAAAACAAAACAAAAAAAAACTGTTCTGCTGGTTGGGACGAATCCAATGAACTTGCCTCTCAGTTTATATAAATTGAAACATGGTAGAGACATGTCTACAGAACGAAGGATCCAAGGTGGGTTTTTTTGTTTTGTTTTGTTTTTTTAGTTTTTTGAGATAAGACCACACTTTGTAGTTCAGGCTGGCCCTGAGCTCACTATGTAGCTCAGGCTAACCTCGAACTCACGGCCATCCTCCTACGTGCTGGGATTGCAAGCGTGAGCAACTATGCCCGGCTGTTTATCTCTAGTTAAAAAAAAGTCATTGTAGCCCGAATTTAATCCCCAGTACTGCAAAAAAAAAAAAAAAAGTACATATCTTTCTTTTCAGACTTGTGTTCTTACATCTCTTAGATATCCATGCTTGCACCCTATGCAGAACATGAAAACCAAACAAAAATTTTTCTGAGGTTTTTTTTTTTTTTTTTTTGAGACAGGGTCTCCCTTTATAGTTCAGGCTGGCCCTGAGCTCACTGTGTAGCCCAGGCAAGCCTGGAACTCAGTAATCTTCTGCCTCCCGAGTGCTGGGATGACAGGCATGAGCAACCACACCTGGCACTGTGGTATGTGGTATTGATTGCTGGTGGGTGAGAGTCTCCACGCCCAGCATTGTATGTGGTTCCCAGGGATTGAAACTCAGGACCTTGAGCTTGCAAGGCAGGCGCCGGAATCACTGAGCTAAATCTCCAGCCCTCTGAGAAATTTTATAATAGAGTTTTTCTTTTGGTTTGCAGCCAAATCAAATCAGTGATCAGCTAAATTTGCAGATCTCTTCATGTTTGCTTTTATTGGGTGGCTGTTTTAAGAAATTCGGTGGAAACTCAAAAATCAAGAATGAATACAATCCAAAAAATGATGCTTTATTCAAAGGATGTTATTTACATATAATGTAGAATATATAAATTATTAAGATAAGCTAAAAAACATAAGTACCATGGACTCTTGACTTAACTGGTTGTAACTCAAGCTGCTTGTAAGTCAGTACAGCTGAGATCTGGATGTTTATGTGGGCACACATATATAACAAGAGGCAGATGGGTCTTCATTAACCTAATTAACCCATGTGGTTTGTATGTCAGGCCAATTGTAACTTGAGGGTCCACTATCTGAATCAGGTGGAAAAGTACACATGGTACAATTTGTTTAGTTGTAGGATTACATTATTAGACACTAACCAATGTTGCTGAGACTCTTCATCTTTATATGTCCAATTTGAAGTAACTTTGGAAATAGGTTAAGTTTTTTCCTTTAGATAAATTCAGAGGACCTTTTAAGATAGGTTAATTTCACTTTTGAAGACCTGTTTGACCATGAAGCTATTAATGGAGACATTTGCTTTTTACCTCCTCAGGCCTAGGTTATGCAGATGTTGAGAACCGTGTGCCATGTAAGCCAGAGACAGTCATGAGAATTGCCAGCATCAGTAAAAGCCTCACCATGGTTGCTCTTGCCAAATTGTGGGAAGCAGGGAAACTGGATCTTGATATTCCAGTACAACACTATGTTCCTGAATTCCCAGAAAAAGAGTATGAAGGTGAAAAGGTAGGAAACTCATAGTTTATTTTACTAATGGCATGTAAAATTGTTTATGCTAGAACTTTACTTAAAATGCTTCCTAGGGTTCTTCCTTATTCTGTTAGTGGCTTTTTTTTTTTTTTTTTTTTTTTTTTTTTTTTTTTTTTTTTTTTTTTTTTTTTTTTTTTTTTTTTTTTTTTTTTTTTTTTTGAGACAGGGTCTTGTTTTGTAGTTTGAGCTGGTCCTGTGCTCAGTATGTAGCCCAGGCTAGCCTCGAACTCAGGAATCTTCCTGCCTCTGCCTCCCGAATGCTGGGGAAGACAGGTGTGATATCTGGCACCGTGGTATGTGGTGCTGATTGCTGGTGGCTGTGAGTCACCATGCCTGGTATTGTTGTATGTGATTACCAGGATTGAACCAGGGATCTTGTGCTTGCTGGGCAGGCATGAGAACCACTGAGCTAAATCTTTGGCCCTGGTATTTTTAATATAGATAATATGGTAGATATTTTTATGAAATGTTAAGATAAGGATCTGTGCGTTTTTACAGCCTAGTTCAAAACAGAAAATATTTATAAAACATTCATTCCACAGCTATTAATTTATGATTGTACAGTTTAACATTGTAATTTAATTTTCATGTTTTTACAATTAGGTTTCTGTCACAACAAGATTACTAATTTCTCATTTAAGTGGAATTCGTCATTATGAAAAGGATATGAAAAAAGTGAAAGAAGAGAAGGCTTACAAAGCCTTGATTATGATGAGAGGGACACTGGCATCTGAGCAAGAAAAGGAATTCAAAGAAAAAGGAAGCAAAAGTAATGAAAAGGATGACTTCACTAAAACTAAGACAGAGCCAGACAATGAAACCAAATGCCGAAATTCAAAACCGGGCAAGAAAAAAAATGATTTTGAACAAGGAGAGTTATACTTGAAAGAAAAGTTTGAAAATTCACTTGAATCCTTAAGATTATTTAAAAATGATCCATTGTTCTTTAAGCCTGGTGAGTGTTAATACCTTCAACAGAGTCTTTATTGAAGTGTTGATTTTCAGGAAATCCAAAATTCAGTAGGGTTGTTCATTGTGTTAGGGGCCAGTCTAGTGCCTGCCTTTCTATCTTTGGTTTCTAATGAAGCCTTGCACCCAGGTACTTGGTTGTTTAGATTTATCAGAGGACTCCCAGTATCAAGGTATTTGTGGGAGGTAGGCAAAGTACTGCACACTTAAGTTTAAGACCACCTTGGATAACTTAAACTGTCTCAGATAGATAGATAGATAGATAGACCGACAGACAAACAGATGATGTCAGCGTCCCTGGAATTCAGTCCCTATTTTCAAAAGAATTAAAAATAAAAAATCAATACTCATGGAAAATTATTTGGAAAAATAGTTCTTCAAACAAGACCTGGTCCAAAGTAGAAAGGGTAAAGTATTGATATGAAGTACTGAGTTTTGTGCTTTCATTTTTTCAAAAGATTAATGTTGACTGAGGATGGTGGCACACATTCTGGTAATTCCAGAATTTGAAAGTCTGAGGCTAGACAATTATGAGTTTTAGACCAACCTGGGCTACATAGCAATTTGAGACCAGCCTCAAGGGTCACCCATATAGGCAAGACCCTTGAGTAGATTTTTTTATAGGTATAATTGATAAGAGCAAAGAAAATATAAGTATAGATTTTATCTTTAAAAATAAAGTTTGCACCCAAATTTATTGTGAATCAAAATCTTTAATTTTCAGAAGCCAAAGTGATAACAGGGTTATGTATTTAAAATAATACGCATATACAAGTATATATTTGTATTGCAGTATGTATCTGAAACAAAGTTTTTATGTTCATGTGTATTTTATTAAAATCAGAACTCTTGGGGCCGGAGGGTTAGCTCAGTGGTTCCGGCGCCTGCCTCGCAAGCACAAGGTCCTGAGTTCGATCCCCGGTAACCACATATAATGCTGGGCGTGGAGACTCACGCCCACCAACAATACCGCATACCACAATGCCGGATATGGTGGCTTATGCCTGTAATCCCAGCACTCCGGAGGCAGAGACAGGAGGATTGCTGAGTTCACGGCAGCTTGCCTGGGCACCATAGTGAGCTCAGGGCCAGCCTGAACTACAAAGTGAGACCCTGTCTCAAAAAAAAAGAAAAAAAATCAGAACTCTTGGGCTGGAGATTTAGCTCAGTGGTTCCGGCACACCTGCCTCACAAGCACAAGGTCCTGGGTTCTATCCCCGGTAACCACATACAATGCTGGGCCTGGTGACTCACGCCCACCAGCAATCAGTACCACATACTGCAGTGCTGGGCATGGTGGTTCACACCTGTAATCCCAGCACTCGGGAGGCAGAGACAGGAGGATTGCTGAGTTCCAGGCTTGCTGGGCTACATGGTGAGCTCAGGGCCAGCCTGAACTACAAAGCGAGACACTATCTCAAAAAAAAAAAAAAAGAACCAAAACTCTTCTTTATACCTTACTGGGAATAGTAGATAGTTGAGAACAAGACAAGTTTACTGAAGAATTTGTTTTTTTTTCTCTTTCTGGTTGTCAATTGGAAGGATTTTTGTTTTGTTTTGAGGTAGGATTTGTATCATTATCATTATTTGTATCATCATTATCAAGAAAGAAACATTTAGTTGAATTTTTAAGTAACTATACTGATCATCATTTTTTTCCTATGTTGGGAGATGGAATAAGGAGGGCCGTTATAAAATTAACTACGTTTGTTGATGTATCATTTGTAATCTTCTAAATACGGAAGTAAAATATTTGAGCTTTAGTATACTTACTATCAGTGAGAAAATAGTTGACTTTTCAAATAATAATCAAACATTTTATTTTTTTTTTTCCTTCTTACAATGATCCCTCAAGGTAGTCAGTTTTTGTATTCAACTTTTGGGTATACCCTCCTGGCAGCCATAGTAGAAAGAGCTTCAGGATACAAGTATTTGGACTACATGCAGAAAATATTCCTTGACCTGGATATGCTGACAACGGTACAGGAAGAAAATGAGCCTGTGATTTACAATAGAGCAAGGTAAATGAATGCCTCCCAATATGTCTTTTCTTAACTCAGTGTTATTAATTAGATAAAAGTTTTTCTTTTCTTACTTCCAAAACACATTTACCATGTTTTGGGAGGTTTGTTACATGTCTTGTTTTTCCATGTATAAAATGAGGGAGACGGGTATAATGGCTGACACCTGTAATCCCAGGACTCAGGAAGCACAGGCAGAAGGATTGCTACAAGTTCAAGGCCAGTCTGAACTACATAGCAAAACCTTGATTGAAATATTTACATACCTACCTACCTACTTAACTACTTATATACATACATACATACCATAAAATGAGGGAAATAAAATATGATTGTAACATACTGCAGGGTGCTTAAGCAAAAGCAATAGTAACTCAGCCGGGCATGGTGGCTCATGCCTGTATTCCCAGCACTCCAGAGGCAGAGACAGGAGGATTGCTGAGTTTGAGGCTGGCCTGGGCTACATAGTGAGCTCAGGGCCAGCCTGAACTACAAAGCGAGACCTTGTCTCAAAAAAAAAGCAATAGTGCCGGGCGTGGTGGCTCACGCCTGTAATTCCAGCACTCGGGAGGCAGAGACAGGAGGATTGCTGAGTTCGAAGTTTGCCTGGGCTACATAGTGAGCTCAGGGCCAGCCTGAACTACAAAGCGAGACCCTGTCTCAAAAACAAAGCAAAACAAAACCAAAAAAAAAAGCAATAGTAACTCAAGCAGTTGAACAATTAAGCCAAAATTGTACCCGTCACGTGTACCTATAATTTACTCTCCAATCATCTCTTTCTTACATTTTGGCTAATGATTTGCCTATTTGCCTTTTATTGTTTTTTTTTGTTTTGTTTTGTTTTTTGGTTTTTTTGAGACAGGGTCTCACTTTATAGTTCAGGCTGGCTCTGAGCTCACTATGTAGTCCAGGCAAGCCTCAAACTCAGCAACCCTCCTGTCTCTGCCTCCTGAGTGCTGGGATGACAGGCGTGAGCCACCACACCTGACACTGTGGTATGTGGTATTGATGGCTGGTGGGCGTGAGTCTCCACGCCCAGCATTGTATGTGGTTACTGGGGATTGAACTCAGGACTTTGCGCTTGCGAGGCAGGCGCCGGAACCACTGAGCTAACCCTCCGGCCCTGCCTTTTATTGTTTTTAACTGGTTTAATGTTTATTTTGAACTAACTTCATAATTACAGAAAAGTTTCAAGAATAGAGCAGAGTATTCACATATACCCTCAGCTAGGTTCCCCAAATGTTGCCACATTTTATTACCTGTGTTATTTTTGTTTCTGAATCATATGAAAATAAGTTCTAGATATTTTCTAAACACTTTCCTTTTTTTTTTTTTGCGGTACCGGGGATCGAACTTGGGTCCTTGTGCGTCCAAGGTTGGTGCGGTACCACTTGAGCTAAATCCCCAGCCGATATTTTCTAAACACAAAGACATTCAAGGAACTAACATTAACAGTGGTTTAATCAAGTGCACAGCATATATTGTAAATTTTGTCAGTTGTTCCAATAATGTTCTTTATAGGAAAAAAAAAATTATAGTTCAGTGACCAATTGTGGATCCTCTTTGCATTTAGTTATCACCTCAAATCTTATGTGATATCTGTGTGTCTCATTTATTAATGACACACTTTTCTTTTTTTCTGCCGGTACTGGGTCTTTTTTTTTTTTTTTTGGGACGGTCTCACTTTTGTAGTTCAGGCTGGCACTGAGCTCACTATGTAGCCCAGGCAAGCCTCGAACTCAGCAATCCTCCTGTCTCTGCCTCCCGACTGCTGGGATGACAGGTGTGAGCCACCACGCCTGGCACTGTGGTATGTGGTATTGATTGCTGGTGGGCATGAGTCTTCACGCCCAGAATTGTATGTGGTTACTGGGGATTGAACTCAGGACCTTGCGCTTTCGAGGCAGGCGCCGGAACCACTGAGCTACATCCCCAACCCCTAATGACACTCTTAAAAAGAAGGAGGTGATGGTACTTCTTAGCTCTCTCCACTGTAAAGCTACAATTTTCACCTTTGTTATTAACAAGTATATTTTGGGGAGAGACTTTGAAAAGCCTATTTCTCGGGGCTGGAGGATTAGCTCAGTGGTTCTGGCGCCTGCCTCGCAAGCACAAGGTCCTGAGTTCCATCCCCGGTAACCACATACAATGCTGGGCATGGAGACTCACGCCCACCAGCAATCAGTACCACATACCACAGTGCCAGGCATGGTGGCTAACACCTATAAGCCCAGCCCTTGGGAGGCAGAGACAGGAGGATTGCTGAGTTCAAGGCTTGCCTGGACTACATAGTGAGCTCAGGGCCAGCCTGAACTACAAAGCGAGACCCTGTCTCAAAAGAAAAAAAAGCCTATTTCTCATTGAACTTTCTACTTCTTATCTGTTGATGATTCATGGTTGAATCAGTTATTACAGTGGTGCTTGCCAAACTAATTCTTTTATTGATTTGATATTTGTTAGTTGGCATTTTATAATAATTACTTTCTCTTCTTACTGATTTTTTTTAATTGAATTCTTTATTGGTACAATTTATATACATCTCAAAATCACATATAACATTGGGAAATTTGTACCAGTATATGCCACAAGTTAATTCTCATTTTTACCCATATCCCTACCTACTCCCCCCTCTTCTTACTGATTTATGCCACTATGCACTTTTGGATTCATATTTTAGTTAGTGGGTTATAATGTTACTGATGTTATTTAATATCTTGCTTTGGAAATATTAAGCATATAAAATATTAGAATTCTGCAGGGTAAATGATTATTAGGTTGCTTATATTTCCTTTATTAATCATTTGGGGTGTTACTGTTTTGTTTTGTTTTTGAGACAGGGTCTCTCTTTGTAGTTCAGGCTGGTCCTGAGCTCGCGATGCAGCCCAGGCAAGCCTCGAACTCAGCAATCCTCCTGTCTCTGCCTCCCAAGTGCTGGGAATACAGGTGTGAGCCACCATGTCTGGCACTGTGGTATGTGGTATTGATTGCTGGTGGGCGTGAGTCTCCATGCCCAGCATTGTATGTGGTTACCAGGGATCGAACTCAGGACCTTGTGCTTGCAAGGTAGGTGCCAGAACCACTAAGCTAACTCTCTGGCCCATGGGGTGTTACTGTTTTATTATTTGATTTGTTAGAAAGGTAGCATAGAGGGCCCGGAGGGTTAGCTCAGTGGTTCCGGCGCCTGCCTCGCAAGCGCAAGGTTCTGAGTTCCATCCCCGGTAACCACATACAATGCTGGGCGTGGAGACACGCCCACCAACAATCAACACTGCATACCACAATGCTGGACGTGGTGGCTCACGCCTGTAATCCCAGCACTCGGGAGGCAGAGACAGGAGGATTGCTGAGTTCGCAGCGGCTTGCCTGGGCACCATAGTGAGCTCAGGGCCAGCCTCAACTACAAAGTGAGACCCTGTCTCAAAAAAAAAAAGAAAGGTAGCATATACTATTTTATATTACTAGCTTAGTTTAAAAATTAAATATGCATTGGGCCAGGGATTTAGCTCAGTGGTTCTGTGTCTGCCTGGCAAGTGCAAGGTCCTCAGTTCGATCCCTGGTATCACATATCACAGTGCCGGTTGCGGTGGCTCATGCCTGTCATTCCAGCTCTCAGGAGGTAGAGGCAGGAGGATTGCCATGAGTTCAAGGCTAGCCTGGGATAGATGGTGCGTTCAGGGCCAGCCTGAACTACAGAGTAAGACCTTGTCTCAACAGAAAAAAAAAAATAATACACACACACACACACACACACACACATACATTGAAAGTCAGTCTATGATCTGAGAGATTTTGGGGATCCAAAAGAAATTAGGTTAGCAACAAGCAGTGACTTTCTATTTTTTCAAAGTCCTGTGGGTCTTCACTATTTCACTTTGTGTGTGTAAAATAATGCCACCCGGGTTTTATTTTTAGGTCTGTCTTCATGTTCTACTGAAAAACATAAGAAAAAAGGGCACATGTTAATATTGAATGCAAGAAATAGTCTGTGGTAAAAATGAGTAGATACATGAACATACTCTAATTTGAAAAGTATGTAGTCTGTATGTAAAGGGGAAAAGGCCATTTAAACTCTTCCAGTCTTGTTTCTAACCTTGAAGACTAAGGCTCTATCATTTGTTACTTTCTGATTAGTAACCTCCAAAAGTGTCAGTATGTGGCATATGATGGTGAGTTAATTTCATTTTCGTTTCTGTTCTTTGGGGAAAAAGAATTTTTTTGAGTTTCTAGTTGTAGTGCTTAAGCTTCCTGTTAACTCTGAGGTTGATTAGTTGATTTTTTAAAAAATTTATTTTTGATAGGAAAAAGTGATTCTAACTTTGTAGTTGATTCATTTTAGGCAGGAAAATAAAAAATTTGAGGCAGGCCTGAACAACTTAGCAAAACCTTGCCTCAGTTAAAAATAAAGCAAAACATTGGGCTGGAGATTTAGTTCAGTGGTTCCGGCGCCTGCCTCGTCTGTCTCGCCTGCCTCGCAAGCCCAAGGTCCTGAGTTCCATCCCCGGTAACCACATTCAATGCTGGGCGTGGTGACTCATGCCCACCAGCCATCAATACCACATACCACAGTGCCGGGCGTGGTGGCTCATGCCTGTCATCCCAGCACTGGGGAGGCAGAGACAGGAGGATTGCTGAGTTCAAGGCTTGCCTGGGCTACATAATGAGCTCAGGGCCAGCCTGAACTACAAAGGGAGACCTTGTCTCAAAAAAAAAAAAAAAAAAAGCAAAACATGAATAAGAAAATATCACTGCTTAAGAAAATGTCCTATCCACTTGCTTTGTTTTTATTTTATTTGATACTCTGATACTTGATTCTAATATTCTGGTACCAAGGATGGAACTCATGACTTTACACAGTGCCCCTGAGCTAAATTCCCAGCCCTTAATTTTTTGGGGGTTAAGGGTTAATAATTATTTTAAAAGAATGTAAAAGCACTAGCTTTCAGGGAGAGTTCAGGGAGTAAAAACTATCTTTTTAAAGTTACCCCAAAAACTTTGAAATAGACTTAGTAACTTTATATTTTTAGCCATTTGTTTTATAGTAGCATTTTGTACAAAATGAAGTGTTTCAACTGATTTCTTGGACATAATCATAAATCTGTTGAGAATATACTAACCAAGTCTTTAGTTGTTATATCCCAAGACAAAATATTTATCTTCTTAGTCACTTCTTTATGTGTATGTGTGTGTTTAAAATAGTATCACCCAATGTCTGCTATCCAGTTAAAGTATTTTTCCTTAGAATCGCACCTCAAAATATATCTTAAATTTTTTCAGTCAGTGTTTTAGCCACAAAACCATTCTTAGAGTTAAGGAAGGCAAGGGAATTTGCATTTAGATGAGTACCTTGTCCTGAATAAAACTGAGATTTTTTTAAATGAAGAATAGGAACATCTATTCCCTATAGATGAAAAAATGATTGATTTTATATAACAAATACGCTCTGTAGGCAAACAAATTAAATGTCTTTAAGAAAACATACTAATGAAATACACTGAATGTTTACCACTGAAAGACAGTTTTTGGTCATAAAATCTTTAGTTCATTAGCTTGTGAGACTGTGTTAATATGCTGTATGTGTTTGGCATAATGCTTGCAACATAAATCTGCTTTAGGGATAGGGTTGTTGCTTAATGGTAAGTAACACAAAATAAAAAAACTGTAGCTGGATAGTTTAATGCATTAAAGTGAAACAAATGTTTTATGGTATGTTTTGTCTTTTGATAATATAAAATATGGCCTTTATCCTGTATTTATTTCTTTGTGCGTCCAGAATAAACCTTTTTTCCTTATCACACTTTTTCAGGTTTATAGCTCACAGACACTGTTGTAGTCATTCAGCTTAAATGTTACTGCTAAAAAAGTGGGATTG
>PVIC010049251.1:0-13232 GCA_004025085.1 Thryonomys swinderianus
AAAAAAAAAAAAGCGAAGTTCACACCTACAACAAAAAGATCAAGGCAAAGAAATACTCAGACAAGTACAAGGGACAAGTACATGTTTTTACAAGTATGTTCACCTGGGACTGTTAGTGATAACAGGAGAGTGAAAATGATCTCAAGGTTCCTCAATGAGAGTTTGGTTTTTAAAGTTAGTTTGTTGATTCAAAATTGTTAGCCATTAGGGAAATGCAAATCAAAACTACACTGAGATTCCATCTTAAGCCAGAATAGCCACCATCAAGAATATAGAGAGTTCCCAATCTTGGAAACAACCCAAATGCCAATGAACTGGAGACTGGTTAAAGAAGATGTGGGGTTTTTTTTTTAATAAAACGGAGTATTACTCTGCCATAAGGAATGACAAGTTTTATTCATTTATGTGCAAATGGACACACCTTGAGGACACTAAAATAAATAGATCACAAATGTGCAAATACCATATGTTTTCTCTGGTATGAGAACCTAGATGTAAATGAGTTCTAGAATGTATGATAGATTTTTGTTAGATAGGACATAGTCAAAGGGAATGTAGTAGGGGAAAGTAATGGAGGAAAGAGTAAATATGATTTGGAAAGAAAAAGAACATGTATATGGGGGTGGGGGGTTGTTGGGTGGGTAGGGATATGGGTAAATATGACAATTAACTCGTGTCATATATTGGTACAAATTCCCCAATGTTGAGTATGATTGTGAACTGTATATAAAATGTATCAATAAAGATTTCAATTAAAAAAAAGAATATAGAGAGAACAACCCCTATGCAAATCAGTATAAAGATTCTCAGAAAAGTAAAAATAGAAATCCATTTGGTCCATCAATGCTGCTCTTGGGTATTGAGCTGAGAGTATTAAAGACATCGTATTCTAGCAATACATGCATACGCACCTTACAATGGCACAATCCATAGTAACTAAGCTTAGATGCCCACCAACAGATTAATGGGCAAGGAAAATGTTGTATATACTGTGGAATATTATTCAGCCATGAAGAATAAATTCATGTCATTTGCAGGAAAATGTATGGACTAAAGAGTATTATGTTAGGCAAAATAAGGCAGACTCAGAAAGATAAATATTTTCTTATCCAAGAAACCTAAAACTAAATACATATGTCATACATACTACACAGTAAGCTCTCCCAATAGACAAAGGATCAGAGAGAGCAGGGAAGAAAGGGAGAGTGAGAGATAAAAGATTGAAAACTATCAAGAGAAGTTATGTACTATACATGTACACGTTCTCAGTCCCCCAAATGAATACCACTATTCTGTATTACTAACATGTATTAATAAAAATAAATGTTACAAAAATTATTTTATTGATATAATAGATTCTCTATAACCATGGACCAATGAGGCAAACTCCCATTTGGTAAAAGATAAAGAGCAACTATGAATGGAAAAGCAAATTTTAGAACAGTAAAAGAAAAGGTAAATGGATCTCTGTGGATGTGGGAAAACAGCTCATTAGCGATAAGTATATTCAAGTTTCACTGGCGGTAGCTTCTAGACAAAACTAGAATTTATTTTATTTTTTTAATTCAACCATTACAATGCAGAAAGTTTTGCCCAAATTCACTTTATTTTTTCAATTTTTATTTTTGTATCAACATGTTTATAGTACATAGTGATTACATTCCTTGTGGGAAGTTGGTACATGTCTACAACACATTAAATTCATCTTCTTCTACTCTCTTACATCTCCCTCCAAACCATCTTTTGGTCCTTTTCCCTTCTGCAAAAGATCTAGTTTCCTATGTCCTATTATCTGTCTTTCATTTTACTCTTTATTGGCAGTTTCAGTTTCTCATATAAAAGAAACCACACATTTATTTTTCCAGTACCCAGCTGAGGATTTTTGTGTTGGTGTTCATTGCAGAGACTGACCTATAGCTTCGTAGGGTGTTTTTTTTTTTTAATTGGGTTTTTTTGGTTTGGTTTGGTTGATTGGGTCTTTGTATGGTTTTGGAATTAAAGTAATGTCAACTCACCTGAAGGACTCTGGGAGCACTCCTTTTCACATTATTAAAGGAGTGCTGGTGTTAGAGCTTCCTTGAAATTCTTTTTTTTTTTTTTATTCGGTTTGGTTGTGTTTTTTTTGTTTTGGTTTGGTTTGGTTTTCTTTGAGACAGGGTTTTGCTTTGTAGGTCAGGCTGGCCCTGAGCTCACTATGTAGCCCAGGCAAGCCTCAAACTCAGCAATCCTCCTGTCTCTGCCTCCCGAATGCTAGGACGACAAGCATAAGCCACCAAGCCCAGCATTTGTGGTATGTGGTACTGATTGCCAGTGGGTTTGAGCCACCACACCCGGTATTGTTGTATGGGGTTACTGGGCATCGAACCAGTATCCTTGTGCTTGCTAGGCAGGCGCCAGAACCATGGAGCTAAATCTCTGGCCCTTCCTTGAAATTCTTGTAGAATTTCTTGAAGAATCCATCAGGTTCTGGCCTTTCCTCACTTAATAGTTGGCGTTTTTCTTGTTTTGTTTTTTGGGTATTTTTCACTGCTTCAATTTCATTGCCTATTATTGGATTATTCGGGGCTTTTTAATCTTCTTGGTCCAGTTTTGGCAGTTCATATGTATCTAGGAAAATATCTGTGTTAGTTACTTTTCTCTCATCGCTCAGACAAAATACACCACACTCCAAACTAGAGGGGAGGGTGTTTTGCGGCTCACAGTTCCCAGAGGTTAGGTGCAGAGTCGGCTGGCTCCAAGGCGGGGACGGCAAACGAGCAGCAGAGAGAAACAACATGGCGCGCACAAAGCAGCAAAGGTGACGAGGAATGGAGAGTTCTCTGCCTCCTTTGCCCCATCCAGACTCCCACACCTCTCACTCACGCGTAGTGGTTTCCTAAGCACATGCCCTTGATCCCAGCATCTAGTGTTCCGGATTTAACCACACCTGGAAAAGCTTCAGGCCTTTCGAGGACATCCAGACCCAACCACAACAATATCCATTTCCAGAACTGGTTTTTATTCATCTTGGTCTTTGCTGTGCTGGGAATTAAACCCAGGGACCCTCAAATGCTAAGCAAGTGATCTACCACTAAACTACATGCTCAGCCCTTGACTGACTTTTTAAAAATCTTAGTACAATGAGAATTTTTATATCAATAACTACTTCATTAAATATGAAAAATAATCATTTTCATTTCAAGGAAAAATTTTTTTCACAAAGTTTCTTGTTAGTGCACATAAAATTTTTTCAATATTTTTAATTATTATTTTTATTAGTCCATGCTTACATTGCCTAATCATTACATTCATTAAGGGGTTTGGTACATGTATGTCATGATTTAGACCCAGAAGTGTCCCCAAAGCCTCATATGTTCACAGGTGGGGGTTTGGGGAGGTGACCGGATCATGGAGACATGATACTCATCACGTGAAGCTGTGACGAGTTTACAACTATCTGTGATCTGGGAGGGGAAGCCTCGTTGGAGCAGACCAGGCCCAGGGGGTGAGGCCAGGAAGGTCCGTCTCCCTCTCTCCTTCCTGATCTCTCTGCTCTCTGCCACCATGGCACGAGCTCTTTGTCCTCTGCTGGGCCTCCTGGGCTTAGAGCTAACTATGGACTAAAATGTCTATGAACCAAAACTACTATTTCCTCTTTAGAGTCTGAGTGTCAGGTATTGTGTCTCCGCGATGAGAAAGTAACTCTGACAATGTACGTAACACATCTTCGTTCCTCTTTCCTTCCTCTCCCCTCTCCTCCGTCACCTCCATTTCACTTTCCCACCATCAGAAGTGCGCTGTACAATGTTTGGAACTGTTGCTGAAAATATTTTGAATGTCTGAGATCAGAGCTCCACTAAGCAACACGGAAGAAAGCTCCCGACCATGTGTCTCTGAGCAGAATTACCCACTTCCATTAGAATCTGAAAACAGAGTAGGGCTCTCATTTGAGAAAGGCTTCTTACAGGGAGCTGTTTCATATGGATGGATGTAGGTCCATCTGCAGGGTCAGATGAACAGAGAAATGGATCCATAAGTGAATGGTCAGACAGATAAACTCACATACATGTGAGTAGAGCTCACATGCTGTTCTCTAAAGGACTGGAGATGGCCAGGAGGAGAAAGGGACTGTTAACAGATCTTAGGTTTTTTTTTTTTTTAGACAGGGTGATACTTTGTAGTTCAGGCTGGCCCTGAGCTCACTATGTAGCCCAGGCAAGCCTCGAACTCAGCAATCCTCCTGCCTCTGCCTCCCGAGTGCTGGGATTACAGATGTGAGCCACCACTCATGGCACTGTGGTATGTGGTATTGATTGCTGGTGGGCGTGAGTTACCACGCCTGGTATTGTTTTATGTGGTTTCAGGGGATTGAACTCAGGACCTTGCACTTGCTAGGCAGGTGCCAGAACCATTGAGCTAAATCTCCAGCCTGATCCTACGCTTTTATTCTTTAGTATTTATGGCCAACTTCCACAGGGCTAGATTTCTTCATGTCGTTAACACATTAGAGAGAAAAGGGAGAGAACTTTAGAGATCTGCCACTTCTGAACTTCTGCTGACACCCTGAGATGCTCTCAATCAGTGTATGGTGACAATCACAATTAGTTAAGGGGTTTTAACCCTCTGGAAGGTACCAGGTCCCTTTAAAATGTACAGAAAGCCAGGGCTCATCCCCTCAGAAAAAAAAATAAGTGTTCTATTCTGGCACAACTTCAGAATATTCATAAGCTTCCAGAACCCCTTCCACTGGGGTCCTCAAGGGTCACCAGGTCCGTGTTAAGAACTCCTTAACTAGGCTGCAGTGAAAAAGGACTGGTGCTGGCAACGGCAGGCATAAGTAACCACAGACACTTTGGAGGCCAAAGTGTCTCCATTTAACGTACTAAGTATTTCCATTTAACGTAGAGGATCCTGGCTATTCAGAATATAGTCAAAGTAACTAAGCACTTAAAATTAGGTGGAAGTGAGCTGGTCATCGTGACACATTCCGGTAATCCTGGGTGCTCAGGAGGCTGTGGTAGGAGGATCTCAAGTTCAAGGCCAGCCTGGGCAACTTGGTGATAGCTTGTCTCAAAATAAAATAAGAAAAGGCTGGAAATCCAGCTCAGTGGTAGCATGTTTGCCTGCCACACATGAGGCCCTGCATTTGATTTCCAGCACTAGTAAAAAAGGAAGAAAAGAAAATGTAATAAAATTAGGAAGAAGCTAAAAGTTAACATATATCTCTCCAAATTAACACTGAGTTATAACAATGCCTTTCAGAATAAATAATTAACCACAGTTCCAAATGGTGAAGTAAGGACAAGAGTTCATGACTCTTTACAAAGAAAACTAAGGTTGCATTCATTTATATAACAAGTCTGTATTGAATTCTTGCTATACACCCAGGCTTGTACCAGGAGTTAAAGACATAACAAAGAACAAAACTGACAAAGTGTCTGCGATCCAAAACTTACTTTCTCTCTGAATTGGGGGAAGGAGACAATAAACAAATAATTAGATGACATAATATCACACATTGAAATAAATGCCCAAATGAAAAATAAAACAGAGCAAGGAGAACAGAGGCAGCGAGGAGGGTGTGCGAAGGAGGACAGTTTGGCCATCTTGACCACGAAGTAGACTAATCACATCTGCTAAGCAGGATCCTAGTGCTTTTGACAGAAAAGACTCATATGGTGCCAGACACATAGTGTGCGGCCAGTGATTTTACAGATTTGCCCTTTTCCACCCCAATCTGGAAACAAAGGTATTTGGAATTCATGACAATAAAATACATGTTCAGTTTTTCCCTTGGGGCTGGCTAAGCTCTTTGCCCTCTACCATATTACAGTCAGTCCAAAGAGATCCGGGCTTTCTAGACATCCTACCAAACAGCATGTGACCCACTACACTGATGCCAGTATAGTAGTTGGACTGGATGAAGAAGTCACTAGCATGCCTGAGTCTTTGGAAAGGTGCTTGTGTTCCAGACAGTGAGACATAATCCCTGAGAAAACTCAGAATTTGCTATGTTCATGATGTTTCCATGGGCCAGGGTCAGGAGTAGGCCTGACTTTCAAGGCAATACTTTCAAGTAAGAGATTAATGATTCCATCTTGCATCTCTTAACCTTGATGAATGCACAATATCTGCTGGGCCTCTTTGGATTCTAAAGGCCACATATTCCACACCAAGAGACAGGGCTTCAGCTCACAAACTTAGTGCCACCAAAGACACCACCCTCAGGGGGGCCCAGATTAGGAAAGGACTATGAATCAAGTCCACCTGTGGAGAAGCTCCCCTGCCACAAAGATCCATCAGACCCCGCGCTTTCAGAGACACCTGTGGAGGTACAGCAAGCCCCATGCAGAACCCTGTCTGCACAGAGTGCTGCCCCTGTGCTGAGCCTTCAGAAGGCCACGCCAACACTCCGGGTAGTGGCCTCTGGTGGCCTGGGATGCAGATCTTGGACCAAGACCTGCTCCCACATCTATTTCTTTGGCACAAGACCCTGGTCTGGTACAGAGTTGCATGGGCTCCTGGGCAGTGATTCGCACCCTTTGTAAGTCCCAGAGGGTGGTTCTGCCTGAGGCCTGGAATTCAGGAAAAAGCAGACCCATATCTAGAATATGTGTCTTTTCCTAAGAATGAGCCCCTTCCATGATGCGATGAGTCTAAGGTAGTCAGTTTCTTCCATGGCCTCTGTTGTTGGCAGTTAGACATTTGACTTTGGCAAAGGACTGCATGGTCATAGAGACTGAACTGCACTGTTTAGCCTAGCAAGGTTCTCTGTCTCTGTCTCTGCCTCTGTTCATCTTCCAGTCTCTCTCTCTCCCTCTCTCTCTCCCTTTCTCACTCCATCTCTTTCTCCCTTTCTCTCCATCTCTCTCTCTCCATCTCTTTATCTTCATCTCTCTCTGACTGAACCCAGGGCCTTGCATTGAGGTCCATCCAAATCCTTTTAAAAAAAAATTTTAAAGCCAGGCGTGGTGGCTCACGCCTGTAATCCCAGCACTTGGGAAGCAGAGACAGGAGGATTGCTGAGTTCAGGGTTGCCTGGGCTACATAGTGAGCTCAGAGCCAGCCTGAACTACAAAGCAAGACCCTGTCTCAAAAAAAAAAAAAATTTAAATTATAACATGTGATCTTACTAAGTTACCCAGGCTAGCCTTGAACTTGTGATTCTCCTACTTTAGCTTCTGGAATAGCTAGTACAGGTTTGTACAACCATGGCTAGCCTTGTCCTGCAAGATTTGTGGAATTTGATTTGCAACTCAGAAAGGATCTCTCATAGAGTGTCATTTCATGTCAGTGCAAAAGATATTTTGATCAACTACCCAATATAATAATATCAAGGCTTATTTGTGATTCATCTTAGTCTTGTTTTCTTTCATTCCTCAAAGCTTTGTATACATGGAATCAGATTTATAGTTAAAGAATGAAGTCAGTGGTTATTTCAGACACCCTTTGGCCCATATTTTTCTTCCAAACAGTGCTTTTTTGACCAACAGGCTTCTCTGAGCTTGGGCAAAAACGTTAGCCTTTAACTTACAAGGGAAGTAAGCTTGAGCAAGCCACTTAAACTTCCTGAGTCACAGTTTCCTCACCTATAAAATGGGTTAGTAGGATATTTGTCTCATAAATTGTCTGTAAGAGTTAAATAATGTGGCGGATGCACTGCTTTCATCACACTCTCTGGCATGTGCTTCATAAATCTAACTTTTTTTCAATATTATCGTAAGAACCATTAAGTGATAACTGTCAAGCCAGGTTGAAAACTCTTTACAATCTGTTTAGAAAAAAAACTTTCCTCTTTTCTGAGGAAACGCAGTTATGTATTGTCAGCACTGCCCTTATCTAAGGGGACTCAGTAATGGGAAAGTTATGCAAAAACCCAGGCAAGACTTTTGGTGCCAAATGTTGGGAACAGTGGAATCCACTTGGAGCAGAATAAGAGCCGAGGGCTACACGACCCCAGGGATCAGGAAGCCCAAGCCCCAGCTGAAGCCCTGGAGATAACTTCCAACCAGGAATGGGGGCTGCACTGACTGGCACTTTCTTGTAAACTTGCCCGATAAAATTTTGCTTATTTGGTACGTGGGCTGCTATGGTGATAAGATGATGGGAAAGAATTATGCAACAGATGGTCCCAATCTATTTAAACTCAAGTGTATTCCTTTGAGGTAAAACCAGGAAAACACATACCTAGGCCCCAAAACACTGGCAAGCACTCTGAGTTGAGAGTGTTTCTGTCGTCCCTGCATTTCCTTATGACTCACGAAGGACACCACATGGGCCCAGGGGCAGGGTTTGGTGAGGACTGAGGTCTTCTGGTAGCAGTGAGACTTTGCTTAAGTGAGTTTGAGATTTGGAGTCACAAAATCTAGGCATTCAGTGCCTCCATCACTGAATAGCTTTATGTTCCTGGCTCTGTTAGTTTACTCATAGAGCCTTATAATAGGGGACAGTATCATCTGCTTTCATTACTTTAGGATTGTTATGAAATCATGAGAATATCTTGTGAACTGTCACATATCATAAAGATTTTTTTTTTTTTGGCGGTACTGGGGATCCAACTCAGGTCCTTGTGCTTCCAAGGTAGGCATGGTACCACTTGAGCTATAGCCCAGCTCTAGATACTTCAGTGCTAACTAAATGGAGACCTTAGAGTGAAACTTCATGCAATTGTTTCAAAGAAGTTTCTTTCTGTCTTCCAGAATGAGTTAAGTGAACTGAATTAGAAGGTAGCATTTTCCCCAGTAATTCACTAATTTAATAAACACCCCTAATAAGCACTTTGGAAAAGAACTACTTTGAACATAGTTTTTTACATGCCTATTCACCTTCCTTCATAAATTCCAATAGGAAATACCACACTTAAAATTAAAATCACAGCTGGGCGTGGTGGCTCACACCTATAATCCCAACACTTGGGAGGCAGAGGCAGAAGGATTGCAGAGTTCGAGGCTTGCCTGGGCTACACAGTGAGCTCAGGGCCATTTTGAACTACAAAGCAAGACCCTGCCTCATAAAATAAAATAAAAATTTACAATCACAGGGCAGAGATTTAGTTCAGTGGTTCTGGCACCTGCCTAGAAAGCACAAGATCCTGAGTTCAATCCCTGGTAACCACATACAACAATACTGGGCAGGGTGACTCATGCCCACCATCAATCAGTACCACATGCCACAATGCTGGGCATGGTGGCTCACACCTTTAATCCCAGCACTTGGGAGGCAGAGGCCAAAGGATTGCTGAGTTTGAGGTTTGCTTGGGCTACATAGTGAGCTCAGAGCCAGCCTGAACACAAAGCAAGACCCTGTCTCAAAAAAAAAAAAAAAATTGCAATTGTAGAAACAAAAGTTCACCTGATGTTTCTGACATGTTTTGTTTTGGTTTGAGTTTCACTGATTTGTGCTTTGAAGAGTGGAAAGGTCTTGCTGTGTAGTCCAGATGGGCCTTGAACTTGCTACATATGCAGTCAAGGTCATTTTTAAACTCATTGTCCTCTACCTCAGCCTCTATAGTGCTAAGATTATAGCCATATGTTACCAGGCCCTGAGCTCATGTTTAAAATGACTTATAGCTTGATTGTTTGCTTTTTAAAAAATAAAATAAAGACTAAGACTAATAGTTTCTCTCATATCTTACTTAAATGGAAAGAATCAAGGTATAAAATGTGGTGATATTTCAATAATATGAACCATAGGAACAGTAATAGGATGTGAAGCTTAGCTCTGTGAACGATGACATCAAGCCGTACAGCAAAATCTGACTTGCTCCTGCGAACAGTACCAGAGCACACAGGAAAGGTTGCTACATATTTTCAAGGTAATTTTTTAACCTACTGAAACACCTGCCAGGTAATGCTTGCATTCACTTGCACTTGACATCTTGAGCTGTTACAAGTAAAATAGTATCTCTGCACTTGCAGTCGTAATTTTTGCTTTTGTATATATTTCATGCAGTGCAAATGCCCTTTTCATAAATGAGCTATTTCCCCATCCTCTGTCTTTGATTTTATTTTGTCTTTGATATTTTTTAAATAAAGAAATTAATAAAAGCCCTTTATTTTATTAGTACTATTAATTTTTAATTTTCAAATATTTTTAACATGTATGGTACATAATTGCCCGAGCCTTTTTAAAATAACATAGCTAGCTAAAATTCATCCCACTGTACAGTCATAATTATATAGGCAGTTTTTAAACATGTTTCCATTTTTTCTGTTCTATCTTCAAAGCTCCATAGTCCTTTGTAAAAAGCATGAATAAAATATGGGGATATATTTCATTCTCTACCAAATAGTTTTCACTTAGTGAAACCTAATAGATTTCAGCACAAATGTTAGCTCTAAGATTACTATTAACATTCATCTTTAATCACTTTTAAAATTGCTTTTTCCCTATGGAAATATGTTCTATATTTAATAAGAGTTGCAACATTTTTAAAAGAAATTTTTCTCTCAATATGACTACCTTTTTCTTAATTATGCAATTAATAAAGCTATGCAAGAGAAGCTGTTGATTTAAAAATACATGGCAGCACAACAGGTTTCTGTTTTCCTTTGCTCTGAGGCAATTCAATATAATGTTTTAGAAAGGTTGGTGGAGGTACCAATGGGGAGAACAGGAGGGCCCCGTGCCCCAGTTTTTATGTTTGAAACTGAATTTCAATTCTAGGTCACCCACTATGTGTGGTTGTTGGGCATTTGGCTCAGAATATTTTACAAAGATAAAAAGAACATTAAAAATAAGTGTTTCACCAGGCATGGTGGTTCATGCCTGTCATCACAGCACTCGGGAGGCAGAGGCAGGAGGATTGCTGAGTTCAGGGTTTGCCTGGGCTACATAGTGAGCTCAGGGCCAGCCTGAACCACAAAGCAAGACCCTGTCTTATGAAAATTTTAAAAAATAAAATAAAATAAAGTGTCACGTGGTGACATCTGGCTGCTTGTACAAAATTCTTTGTGCTCCCAAACATGGAAGTCCTCAGCTGGTGGCTGCAAGACAATCTCAGGCTTTTATCAGCAATCTCATCACAAAAGGGAAATGCAAAGTGACAGGCATTATTTTGCGACATATCTGCTGGTAAACAGCCATTCAGCTGTGCTCTCCAAAACCAGTTCGCTGCTGCACAGCTCACCAGGCTGGGCCAGTTACTGTGCCAGCACAGGCCACAGCAGCACAGCAAGCTAGGAGACCCTCCTGATAGGAAGAACGGGACGTTTCAGGTTTTTTCAAAAAATAGGAAGTGACAGCTATGTCTCTGTGAGGAATAGTTTGTTCCACCACATCTACAATGGTGGCATCACACAAGTAAGTGTCTAAGTGCCAGTTCAGGAGCAAGTGCTCAGTGGGTGTTCGCATCGATCAGCGTCCCTGTCACCGGTTCGCTACCCTTGATACCCACACACGTCTTCAGGGAGGGGCTTGATATGGCTCACGGTTCCAGGGCTCAGCCGAGTCCGAGGGAGACACGTCACTGCAAGGACGTGGAAGAGCGAAGATGTTCAGTTCGTGGTGTCAGGAAGCAAAACAGGGGGACAGAGCCAGAGAGGAAGTGGCCCAGAGTAGCACCCGCGCCTCGCTCCCGACACACCCGGAAACGCGCTCTACTCCTCTCCAGCTACTCAGGCTCAGCCACCATCTACTCATTCACAGTCCGCTCTCCAAGGGAGAAGGATGGAAAGGTGAGCTTTAAGTACCTGACAACACAGAACACATCAGGAGACTTTTCTTTCTAAAAACAACAATAACAACAACAACAAAAACAGGTACCAAGTGTTCCCACTGTTCTAGAATCAAAAGACCCAGTCATCCCACCCACAGAACACCTTCAGGATGTTATTAAACACTAAAAGACTATCATGAGACTTCAGAGTTTTTTTAAAAATATGAGACGATATTGAACATGGTTGACTATGTATGAGACCATGAAGAAATCACCCAGAGTGTTGCATTCTTTTTGGGGGAGGAAATGGGTGAGGAGTAGCAGGAATCGAACTCAGGACCTTGCACTCGCCAGGTAGACACAGAGCCACTGAGCTATATCCCCAGCCCTATTCTTACGTGTGGATATCTTTTTAAAACATGTTCATCTAGATGGTAATCACGCTCAGATCCATGATTGTATACTGCAGGCTTACAAGCATGAATTCATGTCATGAATCTAAGAAGAAAATAAATAAACTAGAAGAATGGATCTTTTTGGAAGGAAGTAATGACCCTCAAAAAGAGTTGCACAAGGCATTTGCCCCACGCAAAGCAATAGATGAAGGAGCAAATGACATATGGATCATTTCAGCATTCGGCAACATCCTTGGATTATTTCCGTATGCGATGAAGATGCTAATTTAGAACCAAGAGTCACAGTTCTGGAATACTTTACAGGGTTAAAGGGTGTGCAAATGAGCTTGTGAAGCTGCTGTAGAGTGTACAGAAAGAGATTAGAGTAAAATTTTTCTTGAACAGAACATTTTTACAAGTAGGAGACTTTGCAGCTAGGCAATATGACAAAGCATGAGGGAATATGGGAGATTAGCACTTTCTTTAACATCCAGTAACTTAACATCCTAAATGGTCCATATGTAGAATATGGCTATTTTACACAAGGGCTTACAAGACATAGTTGGCTCTCAAAACTGGTTAGGTGTTTATTATTATAAGAAAGTACCCTATTTACCAATAAGTTTTATTTTACACAGCCAGCATCTCCAACAATACAGACACAAAATACCTGCCTGTTTAAAAATTGTAAGAGTCATTTTAAAAATGCAGTGCTGCACATTATATATCATTCAAAAATTTTACTCCAGTAACATCATATAAAATGGTTTTTAGGGCCGGAGGATTAGCTCAGTGGTTCCGGCGCCTGCCTCGCAAGCACAAGGTCCTGAGTTCGATCCCCGGTAACCACATACAATGCTGGGAGTGTTGACTCACGCCCACCAGCCATCAATACCACATACCACAGGGCCGGGCGTGGTGGCTCACGCCTGTCATCCCAGCACTCGGGAGGCAGAGGCAGAAGGATTGCTGAGTTTGAGGCTTGTCTGGACACCATAGTGAGCTCAGAGCCAGCCTGAACTACAACGCGAGACCCTGTCTCAAAAAAAAAAAAAAAAAAAAAAGGTTTTTAATTTTTTTTTTTTTTTTTTGCTTTTTGTGACAGGGTCTCGCGTTGTAGTTCAGGCTGGCCCTGAGCTCACTATGGTGCCCAGGCAAGCCGCCGTGAACTCAGCAATCCTCCTGTCTCTGCCTCCCGAGTG
>PVIC010049252.1:0-13198 GCA_004025085.1 Thryonomys swinderianus
TCCTATAGTTTTCAGAGTAGAGGTCTTTCACTTCCTTTGTTAGGTTGATTCCTAGATATTTCATTGTTCTGGGTGCTACTGTGAAAGGGATTGCCTCCCCAATTTCTCTTTCAGTGAGTCTGTTGTTTGTGTAGACAAAGGCTGTTGATTTTTGAGCATTGACCCTGTATCCAGCAACACTACCAAATTTGGTAATTAAATCTAGCAGTCTTTTGGTTGAGTTTTTAGGATCCTCTTGATAGAGTATCATATCACCAGCAAATAATGCCAGTTTCACTTCTTCCTTTCCTATCTTTATTCCTTTTATATCTTTGTCCTGCCTGATTGCTATGGCTAATGTTTCCAGTACTATATTGAACAAGAGTGGTGACAGCAGGCATCCTTGTCTCATTCCTGACCTTAGTGTAAAAGGTTTCAATTTTTGCCCATTGAGTATGTTGCTGGCTGTTGGTTTCTCATAAATAGCTTGTATTAAATTGAGATAAAGTCCATCGATTCCAATTCTCTGTAGGGTTTTGATCATAAATGGGTGTTGGATTTTGTCAAATGCTTTTTCTGCATCTATTGAAATAATCATATGGTTTTTGTCCTTGAGTATGTTAATACAGGGAATTACATTGATTGATTTACGTATGTTGAACCAGCCTTGCATCCCTGGGATAAATCTGACTTGATCAGGGTGTATGATTTTCTTGATAACTCTCTGTATTCTGTTTGCCAGTATTTTATTGAGGATTTTTGCATCAATGTTTATTAGAGAGATTGGCCTGGGGTTTTCTTTTTTGGTGGGATCTTTCCCTGCCTTTGGAATCAAGGTGATGGTTGCTTCAAGGAATGATTTGGGGAGTACTGCTTCCCTTTTGATTTCACTAAAGATATTGAGAAGTACTGGTATTAACTCTTCTTTAAAAGTTTTGTAGAACTCAGCAGTGAAGCCATCAAGACCAGGGCTTTTCTTTGTTGGTAGGTTTTTTATTACATTTTCAGTTTCCCAGATTGTTTTCAAATTCCCGGATTGTTTAACATTTTTATATCCTCTTCATTCAGCTTTGGAAGTTCATATGAGCCTAGGAGTCTATCCATTTCTTCTAGATTTTACATCTTCTTGGAGTATAGATTTTCAAAGTATGTGTTTATGATCCTTTGGACTTCCTCTGGGTCTGTGCTGATTTCCCCATTTTCATTCCTTATAGCATGGATTTGAACCTTTTCGTTCCTTTGTTTGATAAGGTTGGCTAAGGGTCTGTCAATCTTATTTATCTTTTCAAAGAACCACGTCTTTGATTCACTGATTCTCTGTATTGTTCTCTTTGTCTCCATTGCATTAATTTCTGCTCTGATCCTTATAATTTCCTCTCTAGTATGTGCTTTGGGTTTGTTTTGCTCCTCTTTTTCTAGTTGTCTGAGGTTCATCATTAGATTGTTTATTTCATTTTGCTCTATTTTCCTAGTGTAGGCATTCACTGCTATGAATTTCCCTTGCAAAACTGTTTTCATTGTGTCCCATAAATTCCTGTATGTTGTGCTGGGGTTGTTGTTTAGTTGTAGAAACTGTTTAAATTCTTCTTTAATTTCTTTTGTGGCCCACTGGTTGGTTAACAGAGTGTTGTTCAATTTCCATGTGTTTGTGAGGATCTTGGAATTTCTTCTCCTATTCATCTCCAGTTTCAAGGCACTATGGTCTGATAGTATGCAGGGGATAACTTCGATTCCTTTGCATTTACTTAAGCTTGTTCTATAGACTAGAATTTGATCTAGTTTGGAGAATGATCCATGAGCAGCTGAGAAGAAGGTATATTCTCACTTTGAAGGGTGAAAAATTCTGTAGGCATCTAATAAGTCCATTTGCTCAAAAATTTGATTTAGCTCAAGCATTTCGTTATTGATTCTTTGTCCAGTTGATCTGTCAATTTGTGACAGTGGAGTATGAAAATCCTCTACTACTATTGTGTTCATGGACAACTGGTTTTTCATGTCCAGTAATGTTTGTTTTATATAGTTGGGTGCATTCGAGTTCGGTGCATAAATATTTATGATTGTTATTTCTTTCTCTTGGATAGTTCCCTGTATGAGAATATAGTGACCTTCTTTTAATCAGTTTGGATTTGAAATCTATTTTATCTGCAAACAAGATAGCCACTCCTGCTTTTTTGCAGTTTCCTGTGGCATGGAGGATTGTTTTCCAACCTTTTAGTTTCAGTCTATGGGTTTCCTTCTGAATTAGTTGTGTTTCCTGTATGCAGCAGATTGTAGGATCTTGCTTCTTGATCCAATCTGCTAGTCTGTGTCTTTTAATTGGCCCATTGAGTCCATTGACATTAATGGTTATGACTGACATTGACATATTCAGAGCTGCCGTGTTTTCCTGTTCTTGGTTCTTTTCTTCTTTGCTTTTCCCTTTTTCTATATAGTTTCTTGTTTGCCCCAATGGATTCACTCTCCTGGGTCTCATGGGTATGGAATTTTCTGTGTTTTTTTCCAAGATGTTCTTTAGGATGTTTTGGAGTGCATGTTTCATATTTGTGAAGTTTTTCAGGTATTCTTTATCATGGAAGTATCTTATTTCCCCATCTATTCTGACAGATAGTTTTGCAGGCTACAACAGTCTAGGTTGGAGGTTGTTTTCCTGCAATGCTTGAAATACTTCTCTCCACGCTCTCCTTGCATTGAGTGTTTGTGTTGAAAAGTCTGCTGTGATCCTAATGGGCTTCCCTTTGTAGGTGATTTTCTTCCTTTCTCTCACTGCTTTCAGTATTTCATTCTTTTGTTGTACATCTGAAACCTTGATAATTATATGTCTAGGTTTAGATATTTTTATGTCATGGCATTTTGGAGTCCGATAGGCCTTATTTATCTGTATGTCTATTTTTTTTCCTGTGAGGTTTTCTGTATTTATCTCTAACAATAGCTTTTTTATGTCTTTTACACTGTCTCCTGCTTCCTCAGTGACTCCAATCAGTCTTAAATTATTTTTCTTTGAGTCAGCTAGAAGCTGTTGAATTGATTTCTCATGGTTCCTTGCTCTTTTCCATAGATTATACCTTTCATGCTCATTGGCTGCTATGCTGTCCTCTAGGTCTGAGAATCGGTTCTCTGCTTCATTCATCCTACTGTGCAAGCTTTCATTCTCCTTCATCATTCCCTGAAGCTCTGCTTGAAGCTGTTTAAAAGGTTCCATTGCTTTTGCTATCTTGGATTCTATGATCTCGCTGATCTCTTCTTTCATGTTGTCTTTCACTGTGGACAGTATCCCTGTTTTGATCTCAGAGATGAGTTCTGATTTCCATTTTTCTAGATACACTTTAGTTACCATCTCCAAGGGTCCTGGTGTTAGAGTTTCAGTTTGCCCTCTTTCCTTTTTCTCTGAATTTTCCTGTGGTGGTGATCTTTGTGTCTGTTTTTTTGTGTATTTTCTCATTTCTACCCTTTTGCTGTTATTAATGTTCTTCTTTGCCTGATGACAGGGCAATGTTTGTTGCAGGTCTCTTTCTATTATCTGGGGCCCTTTGGATGTGGCACTCTCCTCGGGGGGGGGTGGTCCTCCTTGAATCTGTAATGACCCTTGAGAGTTTTCAGTTCTGACACATCATGGGAGGTATTTGAGCAGAACAATCACATCATGTTTGTTACCATAATACAATAAATGCCAATATCAGTATTAAACACAGTAAATAAGATAAAAAGTTTTGTTAAATTCTATTCTGAAGACTTTGAGCTTATGAGTTACCTCAATGTCCATATGCCAGAATTTAGAATTAATCAGCAATGTGTATACAACATACAGATCATAAATGTACCCCCCGAACCCTTTGGGGATAAGAGGTCACTGGGGAATTATGGAGGTAGTGAGACAGGAGGAGAATGAAATAGGGTTAGCAGGTTTATTAAGATCACCTGTACCCTAGAATCTCATATATGCCAGTGGGTAATAGAGGATAAAAGGGCATATGTACAACAGTACCAACTGTATGCTGTAAGACTGTTGGAGACTTTGCACACCTTCTTATACTAGTACAGAAGAAGAAATAGGGCAGCCTAAGAGTCTTTTACTTCTGGATATTGCTTCTGACAGGAAGATAGGAGAGGGTGTGGGGACATGAGGTAAATAGAGGGACTTAGGAGTAGATGGCAAAATAGAAGCTAGATCCCACCCCCTTTTTTTTTTAAATCTTGCCTGGTCTCTCAGTGTGGCTCTAGGAGCGTTCCTCCTGTGGAGGGACTCAGGAGATGGGACCAGCTCCTGTAGGATCTGGGTCCTCACAAGGCAGCTCCAGGGTGGGGTTGGGGCTGGGCGGAGCTCCTCAACCCTCTGTGGTCAGGATGGTGCCCAGGGTCTGTACCTGACTCCTCATTGCACAGCTCAGGGGTACAGTGGGACAATGGGCAGGCTTCATTCTCCCGCCGCCACTGGAAATGGATGGTGCGCGGTAGCCAAGTCTGTGCTGCCCCAAAGTACAGTGAGCCGGTGGGCGGCCTTTAGTCCGTCGGAAATGGATGGCACCTGGTAGCCTAGTCTGCGCTGCTCCCGGGATATACAGTGGGCCAGTGGGCGGCCTTCAGTCTACCAGAAATGGATGGCGCCCGGTAGCCGAGTCCACGCTGCTCCCGGTATATACAGTGGGCCAGTGGGAGGCCTTTGGTCCGCCGGAAACAGATGGCACCCGGTACCCAAGTCTGAGCCACTCCGGGGATACAGTGGGCCAGTGGGTGGTCTTCGGTCCGCCAGAAATGGATCTTAGTTCCGTTTTAAAATTTATTATTTGTTCAAATTTTGCAACAGGACCAGAAATAAAACATCACAATATAAATGTCTCTGAAATAAAATATCTTCAGTTTTATTACTTTGATTTGGAGTTCGTACAAATATACAATCTAATACAATTTTGGACTATGCTCCTGCACCTACCTACTTGTAACACAGTTGTTGTTTTTTGTTGTTGTTGTTTTTGTTTTGTTTGTTTTTGAGACAGGGTCTCACTTTGTAGTTCATTCAGGCTGGCCCTGAGCTCACTATGTAGCCCAGGCAAGACTCAAACTCAGCAATCCTCCTGCCTCTGCCTCCAGAGTGCTGGGATTAGAGGTATGAGCCACCACGCCCAGCACTGTGGTATGTGGTATTGATTGCTGGTGGGTGTGAGTCACCACGCCCAGCACTGTGTGTCGTTATGGAATCAAACTCAGGGCCTTGCGGTTGCGAGGCAGACGCTGGAACCACTGAGCTAAATCTCTGGCTCACACAGTTGTTTTTTAAATCAGTTTTTGTAATTATTGTTTACACTTGAGGTTATTCTAAATTCTTGAGATGAAATACAAAATTTGTGGAGAAATTTGGCCACAAACTTGCATGATCTTGTTGCCTCTCATGAGTGGAGTCAAGGTTTCTTCTGTTGCTGGCTGTTCCTCCCTCTCTTACCTTTGCTCACCCCAGAGTGCCTGGTGAGGCCCGGAGAGAGGATGGCAGCAAACACACCTGTGACAGCCCCTCTGATTTCCTCAACAGTCAGAACTGAACATGCCTTCTGTGGCAGATGCTGTGCTGCCTGCGAGGTGGGCAACATAGATGTGCCTAGTCTGTACCTGTTCCCTGTTTATAACTAGAGTGATAGAAGATAGCAGGTGAGTGTGAGCAAACAGGACTCCTGGAGTGGACACAAGCGCATCCTTAATGCACCATCAGGACGTGGGGAGCAGCCCTCTGCCCCCTCACTCCTGAGAGCTAAAGGAGGAGGCTGGGATGGGTCCTATGCAGGACCTGTCAGAGCTTCCCTGGTTCTAAGTATAGCACTGGCAAGTACATGGGATCTATTTTTGGGTTTTCCTTTTGGTGCATTTCCTCCACCTATAAATGTCAATCTCTGCAAATTTCGCTTCCTTGCTTTCCCTTTTATTTCTTTTATTATACACTGACAAACTTTAGTTGTGATGTTTATAGGGGGTCAAAGTGGGGCCACATTTGTTTAATGCAACTTGGAATATTTACATTAAGCTAACATATTCACCACCTTGAATACTTAATATGGGATGAGAACTTGAGAAATTTACTCTCCTAGTGAAATGAAAATGAATAGTGCTCAGTGATGTTGTATTTAACGTGCTGAGCAATTGGAGTGATGAAATAGTCATGCCTAGCAAGTAGGATACGGTCACCAGAAGGGCCAAAGGGGGAGTGCAGAGATGAGAGTCAAGGAGTAAAAGCTTCACATGGAAGAATAAATCACATCCTCTCTTCCAACCCCCTAACTCCCTTGGAAAGGCAAGAGATTCTGCCTTCTCATTGCAGAAAGTCTTCAGACCAAGAACCTGGGTCAGCAGGTCTGTTGTACATAGGAGAGATCTCTTCCTTTTACAAGTCTGTGTTGTACTGTGATGGAATCCAGGAATGGGAACACGCGAGACAAGTTCTCTATCACTGAAACACCATCTCACTTCCTTGGTTAGGTTAATTCATGAATATTTAATTTTTATTGATGCTATTGTGAATGGTATTGTTTGCCTAATTTCCTTCTCAGTTCATTATCAGTGTGCAGGAACACTATCGATTTCTGTATGTGGATTTTGTATTCTGCTACATTGCTGAATATGGTAATTCTAGGAGTCTGCAGGTGGGAATTTTTCATCCTTCTGTGTGGAGGGTCATGTCATCTGCAAATAATAATTGACTACATCTTTTCCTATAGGGCTCCCTTTTATTGCTTTCTTTTGCCTGATTGCTATCTCTCGTAATTTGAGAATCACATTGAACAGAGCAGTGACTGGATATCCTTGTTTCTGATTTTAGAGAGAAACTTTCAGATTGTCCCCATGTAATATGATATTAGCCACTGGCTTGTCATAAATGGATTTTATCAGATTGAGATAAGGTCCTTCTATACCTTTTTTCTTCAGGTTTGTTTGGAGTTCATTTTATAAAACCGAGAACCAGTAGCCTTTGTGAGGATACTAGTCTTATTCTTAAAAACTCTGCCCTCCTAACCTACTTACCCTTCAAGTGTCTCTCCTCCTTGAACCAGCACATTGATGGTTGGAACTCTGACTCTACATTTTGGGGTCCACAAGTTTCTGTCCATATCAACTAGTTTAGAATATATAAAGATTGCATCTTTGTGGGTGCTACATGTCCCCGTCTCTTCACGAAGTCACCTCCCTTTTGGAGAAGCTTTCCTGTTCTGGAACCTTTATAGGAAACAGTCAGCACTCCTGGTTTGTAATTCATCAAAGCACATTCCTAAGGATCTGGAGCCAACCCTCTGCCCAGCTCTGATTCCAGCCAGAGCACCTGCTCAGATGAATAGCACCCATTTCAAGTGCTGAGCACATTCCTTTCAGCTGCAGCCTTCCTGAAGCCAGGGGAGTCTGCCTTCTCTGCTCCACTCTCTTATCTTTCAGAGCCATCCTTATTGTTCTATGGGGTTGCTCTGCTTCCTCAGATCCTACCACTACCCAGTTCTCAGTTTCTGCTTCTGGGGAACTGAAACTGATAATACTCTCAGCCTAAAATTCTCATTGACCTGCTTGTGTGAAATCATAAAATGTTTTCTTTAATCTAGTTAAGGTTCAAAATATTTCATAGCTTTATCTTAACTTTAGCCAAACTTATCTAATTATTTCTTATTAATATGTTTAACTTTAAGACCTACTGGAATTCATAGAAAGAAAACCTAATGTTTTGTTTGATTTTTCTTCTCTCATCCATTGTGGTAGACTTGTTGTATGTTTACTTGGAGTATCATGGAGACATGATACTGTCTTGAATACTTTTATGAGTTAAAATAATATTGGTTTCAGGAAACCAGTGGAGATAACGGTGATCATGTGGTTACTAAATGTCTCATTTTACTGCAAGTTCTTCTCAGCCTGACCTACCTAACGCAACTACTCTACCAGTTGGTTGCTAGGGAAAAAGTATTTGTAAAAACTGGTTCAAAGTGGATGTTCACACAATATTCTTTAGGTGTGGGTATGAATTCTATCTATACTTCAGAAGCTATGATTAGCTATACACACCTGAAATTTCTAAG
This sequence comes from Thryonomys swinderianus, assembly GCA_004025085.1. Classification (NCBI taxonomy): domain Eukaryota; kingdom Metazoa; phylum Chordata; class Mammalia; order Rodentia; family Thryonomyidae; genus Thryonomys; species Thryonomys swinderianus. The sequence continues at coordinate 8,019 of PVIC010049252.1, forward strand.
CCTACTTCTGCTGGGAACAGGGAAAAGGAATGTAACTAGAACTTTGTCAGTCAAGTTCTAGTCTCCTGTGAGTCCAATGGCACATGGCAAAATAATAATTAGGTAGAAATGAGAGAGAAGAAGCTGAGCTTGGGCCTGATCCATGTTATTCTGAGTAGCAAAAGGCAGTTGTCCCAACCTTGCTACACCTTTTATTCAGTACCTCCAGAGCCAGTAATCTTACATGTAACTGAGAGGCCAGTATTTAACAGGGAAAGCAGTAGTTTCAGTACATCAGGAGTAACAAATGTAACAGGTCACTCGGATGTGAAGATAAAGAATCAGATCTTTCAGGTCTGCATATGTTCTAGCTGGTCTTTAGGCAGGAAAGTTTGGCCTAGTCATAGACCCAATTGTCAATTAATTTTCCCAAATAGGATTTCTTCCAACATACTTTCTTATATTTATATCTGCCATGACTGATCTTTAAGGACAATTTTTTATATGGACATAGTACAATATTTTTTAGCAAGGAAATCTTAGATTTTGAGAAGAACTTCTTTATATATAAAGTAGATTGAATTGATTAAATTATTTTGCTGTTCACATTTCTAGGAGGTTGATTCTTTTTACCTGGTGTCTATACAGTTTAAGAACCACTGTCTCTCAGTCCCATCCTAAGGTAAAGGTAGACTAGTTAGTACAATAGAAGACTCTGTTATACTTGTTTTATATTAGTAAGAGTTCTTGAAATTTGCTAAGTATTGATATCTGGTGTCTTATTCAAATTACTTTTTTTATGAGAGTTGATTAAATTCTAAAGAATTTAGCTACAGGTTTCCATGATAAGATAGTTGCTTTTGTGGTTCTCATTCATCATACACCATAGTTCAGAAGGTATCACTCAACATAATAGGCTGTGGGTTAAAGGGTAGGTTTTATTAAAAAACTAGAAACTCATATAGACAAAGAGTAAGCAAGAGGAAAGAAACCACTGGCACCCCTGAAAGACAATCAACAACATGGGAAAAAAGTCTTTACTAGCTGTTTACAGTCAAAAGCCTACTATCTATAATATATAAAGAACTTAAACATATCAGTACCCCCAAGTTTAAAGATCCAATTCAAAAATGGGCATTTGAGGGCCGGAGATTTAGCTCAGTGGTTCTGGCACCTGCCTCACAAGTGCAAGGTCCTGAGTTAGATCCTGGTAACCACATAGAATGATGGGCATGGTGACTCATGCCCACCAGCCATCAATACCACATACCACAGTGCTGGGCATGGTGGCTCATGCCTGTAATCCCAGCACTCAGGAGGCAGAGACAGGAGGATTGCTGAGTTCATGGCAGCTTGCCTAGGCTACATAGTGAGCTCAGGGCCAGCCTGAACTACAAAGCGAGGCCCTGTCTCAAAAAAAAAATTTTTTTGAAATGAGTATACTTCTCAGAGGCAGAAGTAAAAGCAGCTAAGAAGCATATGAAGAAATATTCAACATCACTGGTCATTCAAGAGATGCAGATGAAAACAACACTGAGATTTCATCTCACTCCACAAAGAATGACTGCTATTGCAAAATAAACCAGCAATAAATGCTGGCAAGGCTGCCAGGAGAAAGGAACCCTTCTCCACTGTTGGTGGGATTGTAGACTTGTGCAACCATTGTGGAGATCAGTGTGGAGATTCCTCAGAAAACTAGGACTAGAGGTCCCATTTGACCCTGCTATTCCCCTGCTAGGAATATACTTGAAGGAATTAAAAGAATCATATTGCAAAGACATATGTACACCCATGTTCATAGCAGCTCAGTTTGTGACAGCTCAATCTTGGAAACAACCTAGATACCCATCAACTGGAGGCTAGATAAAGAAGATGTGTTTTTTTTTCTAAAATGGAGTATTACTCTGCTGTGAAGAAAGGCAAGTTTCATTCATTTATGTACAAATGGATACACCTTGAGAATACACTAATAAGTGAAATAAGTAGATCCCAGATATGTAAATACTATATCTTTTCTCTGGTATCAGAACCTGTAGATGTAAATGAGTTCTAGAATGTATGGTACATTTTGTAAAATAGGAAATATTCAAAGGGAATGTGGTGTGAGAAAATAATGAGGGGAACGAATAAATATGATTTGGAAAGAAAAAGAAATAACATGTATATAGAGGTTGGGGAGTTGTGGGTGGGTAGGGATATGGGTAAAAATGAGAATTAACTTCTATCACATACTGGTACAAATTCCCCAGTGTTGAGTGTGATTGTGAGCTGTATATAAAATGTACCAATAAAGAATCCAATTTTAAAAAGAGAGTAAGCAGGAGGAGATTAAGCATCCCCCTCCTCCCCCATCTCCTCACTCACAATAAGACATAAAGTGACCAGGTTTCTGGGCCGGAGGGTTAGCTCAGTAGTTCTGGCGCCTGCCTAGCAAGCACAAGGTCCTGAGTTTGATCCCCAGTGACCACATACAGTGCTGGGCATGGAGACTCACGCCCACCTGCAATCAATACCACATACCACAGTGCCCAGCGTGGTGGCTCACGCCTGTAATCCCAGCACTCGGGAGGCAGAGACAGGCAGATTGCTGAGTTCAAAGCTTGCTTGGGCTACATAGTGAGCTCAGGGCCAGCCTGAACTACAAAGTGAGACCCTGTCTCAAAAAAAAAAAAAGTGACCAGGTTTCTATAATCCCTGCTCTGTGCATCTGTTCCATAGGCTGAAACTTCCCACCTCCCCCAAACTCTCAATCACTGCGCACATAAGTTTCCCAGCAGTGCTGTTGGAGAGACAGCAGAGTGCTTGATATATAAAATGTGGATCTCAAGTCATTTGTATGAGGAAGTAGACACCTGTAGGTTTGAGGCTCTGGGAAATGATTGTCATCCTTCGGGGAAAAGAAAGACTCAGTAGCTGAGTTTGAGTGAATTATCTCAGACCATATATGAGTGTAGTAAAGTAGACTGTTGGCGCATTTTGATGGTAATCCAGAGATCTCTAACAGGGTGACCATTTGACAACTGTTTTACCAGATTTACTGTACAGCTAGACCATAGAAAAATTTAAAATCTGTGCCTCACACTAGAAAGTTCTTTTTACCTTACCAAACAGTGAAGAAAATGAGCTAAATGGCTCATCTGAATGATGGCAACCATTATATGATGAGTATCATCATTATTCTGTTACAACTGTCTTCCAACATTCCCCCCTCAAGCAATGTCCAGTCTCTCAAGCTTGGTTGGTCTGACATTTACATTTCAACTTGTGTTTTGGTTAATATCTGTAGGGCATATTTTCCTCAAACTTTTTACTTTCAATCTAACTATGTTTTCAAATTTTTCTTTCCTTTATTTCACCACCAAATTAAAAAAAAAGAAGCAAAGCTTATGCATATAGGAGGGGAGATTCTATAGAAGGCAGGCAAATGGGAAAAAATGAAAATCAAGATGTCATGTATGGGTACAAATTCTCAATGTTGAATGTGGTCATAATGTATGTATAAAATGTATCAATAAACTCAGTGAAAAATCTAAATATGGCTTTGTAGATTTCTTATGGAAAACATTGTTGGGTCTTATGTTTTCAGGCTAATCTGATAAGATTTTTGTGTAGTTAGCCTATCTCCATTTGAAATAATTATTGTGATGTTTAAATTAAAAAATACCATATTTCTAGTTGCTTCACTGTTTTCTATTTGTTCCACCTGTTGGGTTTTTCCCCCCTCTCTTCTACTATGCTCTTTTTATAATCCTACCTTATGTTCTTTAAGAACTTAGGACTTTGTCTCTTTTTTTTTAACACTAGTAGTAGTTACCTTAGGTTTTACCCTATATTATTAAATTGATCTGTTTCTTCAAATAATATTATAATCTTTCACAAACAATATCAAGAATTATCAATAGTATATTGAAATTTCTGCACTTCCATCAAAGGTAGAATTTTTGTCATATATATTATTTTTATATATGCTATACTGATAGAATATATTATTAAAATTTATTTCATGGAAAATAAAAGGGCATGTATATAGTGGGTGGGGTGGTGTGGGTGGGTGGGGATATGGGTAAAAATGAGAATTGACTGTATCATATATTGGTATAAATTCCTCAATGTTATGTGTGAATATGAGATGTATATAAATTGTACCAATAAAGAATTCAATTAAAAAATTATTTCATGAATTTTAGCTAAGTGTGGTGGTACATGCCTGTAATTTCAGCTCTCAGGATGCTAAGGCAGTGAGATCTCCATGGGGTCAAAGTAAATCTGGGCTACATAATGAGTAGAAAGTCACATTGAACTATACAGAGTGAGAGTTCTCTCAAAAAATTTTATTTTAGGGCCGGAGTGTTAGCTCAGTGGTTCCGGCGCCTGCCTCGCAAGCGTAAGGACCTGAGTTTGATCCCCAGTTACCACATATAATGCTGGGCGTGGTGGCTCATGCCTGTAATCCCAGCACTCGGGAGGCAGAGACAGGAGGATTGCTGAGTTCGCGGCAGCTTGCCTGGGCACCATAGTGAGCTCAGGGCCAGCCTGAACTACAAAGCGAGACCCTGTCTCCAAAAAGCAAAAAAAAAAAAAAAAAAAAAAAAAAAAAAAAAAAAAAAAAAAAAAAAAATTATTTTAGATATTTTAGAGAATTTTTATGTTAAAATTATCTTTATGTTCATTTATTCCATTTCTAAATATTCTTTGTTTCTGGAGATTTATATTTCTGACTGATAAAAGTTCCTGATCCAAGTCCTTATGCCTAAAGAAATGAACTTTTCTTACAGAAAGGCCTATTATCAATATAACTCTTAGTCTTTGTCTGTGAGGAAAGTTTTCACTTCTATTTCATTTTTAAAACATATTTTCATTGTCCTACAACTGCAAGTTCCCAGGTTATTTCCTTTTAGTGTCCTAGGGTGCCTGCTTTATGACAATCTATGCCCTATAATCTTTATTCTTGTTTCTCTGTGGGAGCTGTCAATCCTGCAAGATTTCTCTGTCTTAACTCTTTCATGAGTTTGGGTATTTATTTATACTTGGTATTATCTAAGCTTCTTGGATCTTTGCTTTAATAGAAGTCATAAATGTTGGAAAATGTTCGACCAAATATCTCTTCAGATGTGTACCACGCCCTGTTCCTCTCCATACTTTACAAGGCTTTTATTGCTTATTGGACTGTTTTGTCCTGTCCCATAGTTTTTGACTGTGTG